>ML777981.1:895499-907083 GCA_009831015.1 Picea engelmannii
ATAAAGTTACTTTCGATTCACAAAAGTGTGAGATAAGAAAAGAAGGTTCAGGGAAATTGGTCACTACAGCTGCAAGAAATTCAAGCAACATATATGTGTTAAGTGAAATTGGAAATGAAAAGTGTTGTCTAGGAAAGGAAGATTAAAGTTGGCTATGGCACAGAAGAATGGGTCACATGCATTTTGATAACCTTGTCCAAGTCAGCAAAAGAGAAGTAGTCAGAGAAATTCCCCAGATGACGAAACCAACCAACACTTTATGCAAGCATTTCCAACAAGGAAAGAAAACAAAGACCAGGTTCAAATAAAAAGAATATTCAACAACAAAACCACTGGAAATTGTGCATACTAATCTATTTTGACCAATTGCAACAAATGTCTTAAAAATTGAGAGATACTTTATGTTATTAGTTGATTATTATACACGAATGACTACAGTTTGCTTTCTCAAGAACAAGTCAGAAGCTTTTGAAAACTTCCATATCTACAAGGAAATGGTTGAAAATGAGATGGATTCAAGAATCAAATGCTTAAGATTGGATAATGGAGGAGAATTAACCTCAAAGGAATTTATGGACTACTGCAGCAATCATGGAATAAAAAGAGAATTCTTCATTGCTAGGACACCTCAACATAATGGAGTTGTTGAAAGAAAGAACAGGACAGTACAAGAAATGGCTCGAAAAATGATAATGGATTCAAATTTGACAGATATTTTTTGGATACAGGCAGTGCATACAACAGTTCACATTCAAAACAGAGTAATGCTCAAAAACAACACTGATAAAACTCCCTACGAGCTATGGAAAGGAAGACCAACAAATGTGAAGCACTTCAGAGTTTTTGGAAGCAAATGCTACATCAAAAGAGAAGATGGCAGAATGGGAAAGTTTGACTCTCGTGTGGACAAAGGAATACTTGTTGTTTACTCAAGTACAAGGAAAGCATACAAGTGTTACAATCTAAGATTAAACAAAGTTGTGGAAAACATCAACGTAACAATTGATGAAACAGGCAGACCACAATCAAAGGAAGAAGAAAACAAATCAATGGAACAACTTTTCGAAGAAGAAGATGAAAAAGAAGTAGAAGAGGAAGATGAATATGAAGAGAATCTGACAGAAGCAGAAGAGAAAGTTCATCAAGTATTTCCAAAGACACCTAGAAAACAAGTACAGAAGAATCATCCTTCAGATCAAATTATTGGAAACGAAGATGCAGGAGTTGAGACTAGAAGAAAAATCTGTTCACCAAAACAAACACACCTAGCACTCTTATCTACAATTGAACCAAATTGTTTTGAACAATCTAGCAAGGATGAATTTTGGAATAAGGCCATGGATGAAGAATTGGATCAAATAGAGAAAAATGACACTTGGGAATTGATTCCAAGACCAAAGAATAAGAATGTGATCGGCACAAAATGGGTTTTCAGGAATAAATTAAGTGAACATGGATAGGTTACAAGGAACAAATCTAGATTAGTATGTAAAGGATATGCACAGATTGAAGTAACCGACTTTGAAGAGACATTTTCCCTAGTTGCCAGAATGGAAGCAATCTATTTTCTTTTAGCTTATGCATGCTCCAAAAATGTTAAAGTATATCATATGGATGTAAAATCATCTTTGCTGAATGGGAAACTTGAAGAAGAAGTCTACATTGAACAACCCGAAGGATTTTAGTTGTCAGAGAACACAGACTATGAGTGTAAATTAAAGAAGGCCTTGTATGGTCTAAAGAAGGCTCCTAGAGCATGGTACTCTAGACTAGATAAGTATCTGCAGCAGGCAGGGTTCAGAAAAGGAAGTGCAAACAACAACCTCTACATCAAGGTAATTCAAGGTAATATTTTATTAATTGAAGTTTATGTTGATGATATTATTTTTGGTAGTGATGATGATAGGTTAAGCCAGAAATTTGCAAAAGACATGCAAAATGAATTTGAAATGTCATTACTTAGAGAACTATCCTTCTTTCTGGGACTTCAGATACATCAAAGCAACCAAGGAATTTTTATTTCTTAGACCAAGTATATCATAGAAATGCTAAATAGGTTCAGAATGGAAGATTGCAAACCAGTTATCACTCCCATGCAAACCAGTTGTAAGTTGAGCAAAGATGATGATTCAAAGTCTACAGATCAGAGGCAATACAGGTCAATGATTGGAATCCTATTATATGTGACAACATCTAGACCAGATGTAATGCAGGCAGTTGGACAGGTGGAACGATTTCAAGCAACACCAAAGGAATTACATGTATTAGTAGTAAAGAGGATCTTCATACATCTCAAAGGAACATAAGAGTTTGGATTATGGTATCCAAAAGGAAAAGATCTATCACTTATTGCCTACACAGATGCAGATTGGGCAGGTTGTATTGATGACCTACGAAGCACCAGTGGAGCAGCGTTATACTTAGGTGATTGTTTGGTATCATGTCTAAGAAAGAAACAATCATCAGTATCTCTATCTACAACCGAGGCAGATTATATTGCAGCAACAACATGTTGTACATAGGTTCTTTGGATGAAAAAAAATTTGAAATATATATAGGTTGAGTATGATGAGCCCATTCCAATATATTGTGATAATACAAGTGCCATCAATATCTCAAAAAACCCGGTGATGCACTTCAAGACAAAGCACTTTCCAATCAAGTATCACTTTCTATGGGAACAGGTTACAGAAAAGAACATCAAAGTTGAGTATGTGGGTACAAAAGAACAAGTGGAAGACATATTTACAAAACCACTTCCATGGGAAGCCTTTGAATATCTTCTCCAAATACTTGGAGTTATTTCTACTCAAAAATGAATGCTTTTTGAATGTTTTTTGAATTCTTATCTTATATGTATTAGATGTACACGAGGAAGCACCATAAGATGACAGTTCAGTCAGGGGGAGCAGCCCCAGATGGAAAGATACCTTTTCCATTGATGACAAAGGGGGAGAGATTTATCAGATGTAGAGGATAGAGGCATGGTTCAAGGGGGATCATGAGTGATATGATTTTAGTATTGCATCAAAGTGTTGCCATCGATGCCAAAGGGGGAGATTGTTGATTAAGGTTGGTTTCCTTTGATGTCAACCCTTGAAGAAAGCCCCGTAGCATAAAGGTTTGGGTAATGGACCCAATATTGTTTTATGTAAATATGACTCATTATTTTTTTGTCATGGTTTATAGGAAGTAAATATGGATGAAATCCAAAGTGGTCCCCTTATGGTGAAATCCCTCACAGGAAGATGCTTTGCGGAGTAAGAGAACCCATGCTTAATTGTGGAATAATGAGATTAAGGATAGTGAATTTATCAGGGAACCATTCCTAGATGGATAGTTCTTGTCATTCCATTTCCAGTGGTATGTATAATGTCACATAACTCCTCACGGTTAGAGAGTTATGACCATGTGAAGTTGGAGAACCCAGGTTTGGGTAATGAACCCAGGTTTGGGTAATGAACCCAAGTTTGTTTGATGGATAATGGTATGATTTTTTCTATATTTGAAGGTAATAGTATTCTATATGGATAGTACATGTCATTCCATTTTTGGTGGTATGTGGAATGTCACATAACTCCTCACGGTTTGAGAGCTATGGCCTTACGAAGTTGGAGGACCCTCATATGTCATCTAGAAGCCCCAAAAGGTCAAAGTAGTCAAAGTGGTTTAAGAGAGTTTAAAAGGTAAATAATAAAGTGAAGTGATGTGTGTATTATAATTCAAAGTGAATACAAAATAAATTATCTCAATAATAAATTTAATGGAGAAATTAGAAGTGGGTTAACCCTAAAATAAGGAAAGTGGGCCAAGTGACCTAGAAGATGTTTTTAAGGAAGCTACTTGGAGAGTATAAATAAGATGAAAGGCTCTCTCATTTTAATTACACTTGAGAATATTTAATATATATAGTTGTCTAAGGTAAACAAGTATATCTCAGCCTAATTTATGATGGAATGTGAAGAAAAGAAGGCCGAAATGCAAGGAAGAATAAATTATTTTGATGGTGCTTTCTAAGGTATGTTATTTACAGGCCATCTCACCATTTTCGCTATAAATTTTTTTCTATAATGATTCAAACAATGAAATTTCTATTACATTGAGAAAACATACCCAACTATATGTGGTAAAAAATTCATCTTGTGGGTCGTCGTATTTTGGGAGTTACACTCCGTGGAAAATAGGGTTTGTGGCTAGTCCTGAAACTAGTCAAAAACAGGTGTTTTGGATAAACACATCATAACTTATTCATAACAGATCCAAATTCAGTGAGACAAAATATGTTGGTTAGGGTACAATCTGTAGTATTATTTGTAATAGTTTCAAATCAATTCAAGGAATATTTTGTGTGGGGAACACTCTACAAGGTCACTCTCTAGAATAAGCCAGAATTCAACAAGGTATGCCATTTTTTCTATAAATCCTTTTCTGAGAGGTTCCAAGTAGTGACACATGGAGTAATTTCATAAAACACACTGAATAACATTGTGTATTAGTTTCGTATCTTTATACATTACATGTTCAAAGTTATGATTACTTCAAGTTAGGGTTGTTGACTAATCCAAAACTAGGCATGTGAGAGTTGATGAAAATGCTAGTATGTTGTTGTTAAAGTTAAGGAAGGTTTGAAGGAATGTGATGATATACACCAGTTCTATTACAAATCTATAAATCATATTTGGATGATGAAAATGATGAGGGATTTTGGTTGAGGTACATGTTGAGTACATTGTTGAGACAAGTAGTTTATGAGTTGGCACATACATGAGGTGTATAGTTGATGATGTTGGTACATATTGATGAGTAGTTGAAACATGATTGGTGCATACTTGGTACATGGTTGATGCACTTGTTTATGGTACATGTTGATTATAGGTTGAGGTATAGGTTGATTCATGGTTGATGCATGGTAGAAATTTATTGGTACAGGTTTACATCGGTATATCTCACAGTGATAGTGTGACAGTGGTTCCATCATTCTACTTCTACTTCAGGGTGGTAGGATGGGGCAAGGACATGTGGTTGTAGCCACCTTTCGGTTATAGTCGGAGAACATAGGGGGTTGTAGCCTCCTTCTGGTTGTATCCAGAGAATTGGGGAGTTGGAGCTTCCCTCAGGTTGTAGCCTGAGAAACTAGGAGGTTGGAGCCTCCTTCCAGTTGCAGCTAGAAAACAAAGGAAGTTGGTGCTTCCAATGAATGTAATTTTTCAAGACATATAAGAAAAATCATTCTATGGTTTTCTCTCGATTTGGGTTTCCACGTAAAACACTGGTGTATTTTGTATGTGTATGATTGTTTATTTCTTACTGCTCATTATTGGATAATAATTCTACATTGATATAACATTTGAAGAAAAAGGATTATAATTATGCTATTACTGATTCACCCCCCCTCTTAGTAATCCAACATCGGTTGCTGCATACCCCCCCTCCGATAAGCTGCCATACCAAATTTTCCATATAACCTCCGACACATGACGTCACACACCACTACCGTCGTTCGCAAGTCGTGTGCCATTACTCGGTCAACGTACCTTTTTCCCCACTAATCCATCACTCGTCACATCTCATCTGCTTACATCCCAATCCATATCCTCCACGTAATCCTCACACAACCTATCACCAATCTGCTACCCTCCTCCTCATCCCCAAGATATCTATTAGCCAATCAATGCAGCCAAACCTATCCATTAAGCCTACTGACTTGTCTCCCATACCCCAATAGATACTCGTTCACCCAGATAATCTCGTTTTTCACCTTTCCTTCAGCATTTGCGATCCAGACGTCGTTGAAATCATCATCCTCTTCACCCTTTCACCTTCTACCACCATTAACCTCTGGACATCACAGTCAGCATCATTGTTTTTCAGACCTTTGCAGTTATCAGTTGAAGGGATGGTGCCAAAGTCCAAACATTCAGAGATCGACAAAAAATCATTTCTCCCACCCCCTATCGATCTCAATCAGATCCCTCTGGTCAACAAAGATTACCTAATTTCAGAGCCTAAATGCGAATTCGATTTTGCCAAATTGCGCTCATGGTTCATAGACACTTTCGTAAACCAGAGTGATGATATTGGACTCTGGGAGTCCAATCTTCCACTATATCTATTTCCCCAAATTCATCATTTCCTTGAATTCACCCTCAAGTGCCAGGCACACCATCTTCCCAATCAGATATTTATTGTCTCATCATCTGGAGAGACCTTATTCACCATTACAGCTGTAACCATTGACCAGATGATGAAAATCCCCAGATCAAAATCCCTTTCCCCTCTTACCATTGAAATCTTAATCGAAATGTACCAGAAATTATCTTTTCCCCAGAGAGTGCAAATTTTCAAACTTTTCCTCCCTGAGAGTGCCCAATTCCCAAAGAAAAATACCCCTTATCATTCCTCCATGTTCTCAAAGAAAGGTAATCAAGTCATTTCATCCTTGTGTTGTTTTCTCCGGTATTATTCAGATGAATGGGTGGACGAACCCATCCTGGGTTTCTTGTCTATTTTCTCCACCGAAGAGAAGGCCACCATCCAGTTTAATTTCAGTCAGTTTATGGCCAATAATATTCACGAGCAACTTTTCAAGTTCCGTACAGAAGGCATGTTCCGATATTCTTTCATATTAGCTTACATGTTTCTTTTCTTTCAAGAAGATAAGTTCTCATTTTCCATGTGGAAACTGGACCAGGACGACCATCCGCAAGCGGTCACTTCCTAGACATCTTTACTGAGAAAGAACTCATCAGAGTTCAGTTTTAAACAGTTCATTGATCAATTTTACCACCTAGTGGTAAGCATGTTGAGTGGATGGAATGAAACTAGGATTAATGAAGATATTCAGAGGCTCCTGCAATTGTCATACCTTGCCAAAACCAGTGACTGGCATCTCTACCAGGATCACACAGAGATCAGCATATATGGTTGTGAGCTTCCACCATATAATCTTCCTAAGTTCCTACCTATTAGTATATTCGCTCTGGAATATATCCGAAAAATGATAAACTCAGACAATATTCACTTTGTGTTGTTAAAAAAGAAACAACAATTGAGGATCAAGGGACAGATAGGATATTTCATCTGCAATAGAAGAGTGGCAGGAGAAGAAGCAAACAAGTTGTTACTGGAGATGAATTTCAAGAAAATTTTATCATGGAATTACAATTCATCTAGTGTCATTTTAGAAACTAGACTAAGGAATAAAAACTCTCCATATCCTCATGTTCCCAAACTAGAAATCAAAAATTTCATGAACTAGGCCGAGTGGAAAGAGAACACTCTGACAGATACCGATCAACACCCCCCTTCTGCCAGTATTTCACCGACTAGTACTCCTCAGTTGCCAGCAGAGAAAATAACCAAGAAAGAGGTATCTCCCTCGGTCATTGAATTCTTGGCAGATGACTTCTAGGTTTATAGAAAAAGGCCCAAGACTAGTCATACACCTGGCAGGTCTGGTGGAGAAGAGACTCAGTATACTATAGGTATGGAATGCAATCATTCTCCATTTTCCTCAGGAAGCCAGTAGATGATGTCCACCTCCTCCTCAAAGATGCAGGGTGATGCAATATTAATAACCAGAGATACACAAGAGCCTACAGGACTAAACCTCTTTGAGAAATACAACCTGATTAAGAAGAAAAATGAGATGCTGAGAAATAGTACCTATGCCCAGTTTTGGAAACAAACATCCACAGCCCAGCACAGATTACTATCTTCTTTTGATACAAAGAAGGGGAGAATGAACATGGCCTACTTGTAGGCATAGGTACCTCAGCCCAAGAAAATTTCTGATTATAAAAGGGAAACTTTCGAGTTTGATATTGCATAAGTACATCTGGTTGATCAGATGGACCTACACAGACAGAATAGAGAAATGATTTTCTCCACCTTGGCGAACACCTCCATGACCGCATCAAAGATAAAAGTTTTGTTGAATAATGTCTAGACTCAACTGAAGCTGGAGAAGTTGTCATCTTTGGCAAAGGATAACAAAATTAAGTCCCTGGAAGAAATAGTGCTCAAAATTGGTTATGATCCGGCCAATATCAAGGCAGCTGAAGAGCTTATCAAAAAGAAGAAAGTTGACATAGCCGCCCTAAGGAAACAATTAAAAATATATTCTACTAAATACCCACAGGATAAAGAGATGGTTGAGCTTAAAGGCCAGAAAGAGGAGATGTTAAATTTGATCATGGAGCAGAATGCTCAAATTAAAGAAATGGAAGCCTAGATGGACAAGCTAGTTAAGGAAAAAGAGAAGAACATGCCAATGGAATTCATACCATTGAACGCAGTCCCGATCAAAGGAGTTAGCACATCAATGACAACATCTACTACCACAGGGGAAATTCCAACAACAACAGCAGTGATAGCCCCAGACGCAGCAGACCAATTAGCAAAAGCGATGGAAGATATAACTCTACAAGGGGAAGAAATCAGAAAATTGCAAGAAGAGATTCAAAATCTCCAAAAGATGAATTCCACATTCCAGGCCAGCTACAACACTGAGAGGCATAAGTCAGACAAACTCAAACATGAACTGCATCAGTTGCAGAAAGAAATAGTCATGGCTAAGAATTTATCAAAGGCTAAAGAAAATATTTGGTTGGACATATGTCAATTAGTGACAGATATTTGGCCCCTGATACAAATCATGTTTGAACAACATGATCTAGTGGAGAGAGCCAAACATGCCATCGACGAGATAAAGGGAGAACTAGGAGAAATGCCTATAGAGGCCCATGAAATAATCAAATTATTAAATTCTAAATCAAAAGAAGAGTTGGAAGCTCTGCAAATTGAGGACAGGACTAAAACAATTCTTGAATTTAAGAGAGTCTTGACCAAGAAGGGACTAATGTTGCAACTTGAGGAGAAATTTTAGGCAATGGATGTTGCAGTACAAATGTTTTTCAGCAAAACTGAAGCTTTGCAGAACAAAGGTCTCCCAAGCCTTTTCGTGATCAACAATAAACTGATTACTCTCTCTGATTATAAACAAAATATTCTCACAGTGGCGAAGGATGGGTCCAAGTTCATAGGCATAAAAGGTAGTATCAAAGGCAAATCCTTCTTGGAAACTCTGATATTAGACCTGAATATTCAACAAGAGATAAAGTATATTTTCATCACCAAACCCACTTTTACTAAGTACACAGAGACAGACGAGGTGTACCGAAGGCTGCTCAAAGTCAACATTCCCAGTCAACAAAGATGGGATGACCTGTGTGACTTGATCGAATAGAATATGATGTGGATGTACAAATCATCACACTGAGCAATCAAAGTCAAGTTGATGACTCACCAACAACATTTTCGAAATCATCTCAAAGAATCCTTCAGATCATTAGTAGTTCCTATAATTTTGTATTTTGTTAGCTAGGTAGTTAGATTTGGATTCTACCATGTCCTGGTCATTAATGATAGGACCAAATTGTAATTTATTTTCTATAAATACTTCAAACTTTAAAGTATTGAGGGTTTATCTTTACGCCCAAGCAAGTTGTAAACTGTAATCTTTTTGAAGATATCTACCAGTAATAAAAAGGGACGATTCACATGATTCCTGTGTGTTAACTGTTGGTGATGTTTACTCCTCTTCGTTGAATGGTTTATCTTTCTTTGTTATCATTTTTTTTTCTACATCTGATCATTTAAAAGAAGTTAAAGTTGCAGAATTTATCTTCATATAATTTTTTTTCTAGCTTTTAAAGATCTAAATGTTTGTCTTATGATATTGTGATAAAGAAATTCTTGAATGATTCTTTATTATATTTGATTATCTCGTCTATTTCTACTATCCATCACTTTAAATTATAAAGGATCTGACATTGGCATTATCCTTCCCTGTGAAGAAACCTTATAAAATCTGTTCTCAGATCTCAAACCTTAACACAAACCCCATAGCCCAATGGATGCATAAGCAATATTTCATCCATTTTATAAAACAAAACAACACAATCCTATTTATTTAACTCGCCTAATATCTGAAACCTGAAACATATCTAATTCTTACAGAGAGATCCCTCTCTGAAACTAGCAGGGCTAGATCCCAGTTTCGAAGTGGTTGGATAAATTTACCTCTAATAAATTTCTTCTACCTCCTGACAACCTCTAGGAATTTACAGAGAATTAACATTGTTGTTGAATATTCCTTTGATTTAAACCTTGTCTTTGTTTGATTTCCTTGTTGACAATGCTTTGATAAAGTGTTGGTTGGTTTCGTGATATGGGGCATTTCTCTGACTACTTCTCTTTTGCTGACCTTGACAAGGTTATTAAAATGTATGTGACCCATTCTTCTGTGTCATAGCCAACTATTAAACCCTAATATTGGCTCATTACCCCTTAATTGGGGCATATTAGATTAGTAATGTTATTTTATTTATGTCGGCTTTAGGCCATTAGTTGTAATTATACCTCCTAGTCTCCTATATATACCAAGGAGACATTTTCATTTTGAATCATCTTGTACTTGAACATTTAAGTGGGGTAAAAGGAGGTTTCCCCCTCAAAGAGGATTATTATCTGAAATTCTCTCTTTTTCAAGGCATTCAGTACTTTTTCTGAGGATTTCCTATGCTATATTGATATTTGGTTCTTAACATATGGTATCAGAGCTCAAGGTTTTGGGGTTTCACTGCTACATCTGAGACACCTTGAAATTTTCACTATAACTTTTTTTCTACAACTTTTTAAAAGGAATGTCTTGGAGGATATTTAGTAGACGTATCAAGGTACTTTGGATTCAAAATTTAGCTTCTAAGGCCTTATACTTTCATATATACAGCCTGTACAAGATAGGGTTCTGGAATCATCCTGAACTGATTCATTGCATAATTTTCGCTATAAAAACATTCTTGTAATGTTTCAGACCCTAAGCTCCAGAGGATATTTACAAAAATTAGTAAGGTATCTGTGGTAAAAATTTCAGCTTTTGGGTCATCATAAATTTGTAGATACACCCTGTGTAAGATAGGGTATCTGACTAGTCCTATTGACTAGTCTCAAGAAGGTGTTCCATGTAAAACAATCATAACTTCTTCCTAGAGTATACAAATTGTGTGGGACTAATTGCATTGGATTTTGGACAGTCTGTAGTATTTCTGGTGCGAGTTTCAGAATTTTATATCAATTATTTTGTGCGGGGAACACTATACAAGTGAGATCTCCTGGAAAGGAAAAAAATCGGCAAGTTGTGGGGAAGTTACCATAAATTCCACTTGGAACATCCAATTTTGATCAGACCTGTGGAATTGCAGAGAAGAAATATCAGATAAATACAATTAGGAAAGTTTCATACCCAAAAGGGCCGAAACTTGGGAGATACAACAGAAGAAATATTGTCTAGCAGAACCACCTCAAAATCAAGGTTCAAAAGTGATACTTGGCCAACATGCCACCCAAAAAGGGAACTTCTACACAAAATAAGCCTCTATAAAATCCTACTTGGACTCTTGATGAAGGTGAAGAAATGCGTAGGGACATAAATGAACTACAAAATAATATGGATTCAATGGAAGCTAAGTTGGATACTAAGATGGATTCAATGGAAGCTAAGTTGATGGATTCAATGGAAGCT
>ML777981.1:926750-946714 GCA_009831015.1 Picea engelmannii
ATAAAAGAAGGTTCGGGTAGATTGGTTGCAACAACTGTAAGAAATTCAAACAAAATATATGTATTAAGTGAAATTAAAAATGAAAAGTGTTGTCTAGAAAAGGAAGATGAATTTTTTCTATGGCACAGAAGAATGAATCACATAAAATTTGATAACCTCGTCAAAGTCAACAAAAATGAAGAAGTTAGAGAAATGCCCCAGATAACAAAGCCAACCAACACATTATGAAAGTATTGTCAACAAGGAAAGAAAACAAAGACCAATTTCAAATCAAGGAATACTCCACAATATGACTGTTGGAAATTGTGCATATTGATCTAGTTGGACCAACTAGAAAAAGGGTTTAAAAGGTGAGCAATATTTTATGTTATTGGTTGATGATTATACAAGGATGATTGCAGTTTTTTTTCTCAGAAAGAAGTCAGAAGCATTTGAAAAAATCAAGATATACAAGGAAATGGTTGAAAATGAAATGGATTCAAAAATCAAATGTTTGAGATCTGATAATGGGGGATAGTATAATTCAAAGGAATTTATGGATTTCTGCAGCAAGCATAGAATAAAAAGGAAAATTTCAGTTGCTAGGACACCTCAAAAAAATGGAGTTGTCGAAAGGAAGAAAAAGACAATACAGGAAATGGCTCGAACAATATTAATGGATTACAAGTTGATAGATGTCTTTTCGGCACATGAAGTGCCTACAACAATTCACATTCAAAACAGAGTAATTCTTAGAAACAACAGTGATAAAACTCCATATGAGGTATGGAAAGGAATACCAGGGAATGTGAAACACTTCATTGTTTTTGGAAGCAAATGATACATCAAAACAAAATATGGAAGAATGGGACAGTTTGATTATCATGTGGACAAATGCATACTTGTTGGGTACTCAAGTACAAGGAAAGAATACAAATGTTTCAATCTAAGGATCAACAAAGTTGTGGAAAGAATCAATGTGATGGTTGATGAGACAGGTGGATGGAAAATAAAGGAAGAAGAAAATGAGTAAATGGAATATCTTCATGAAGAAGTAGAAAAAGGGGAAGATGAAGAAGATCATATATAAGTAGAAGAGAAATAACATCAAGTACCTCCAAAGACACCTAGAAAATGAATACAAAAGAATCATCCCTTAGATTATATTATCGGGAATAAAGATGCAAGAGTTGATACTAGAAGAAGAATTTATTCACCAGAACAACTGCACCTAGAACTCTTATCTTTGATTGAACCAAACAGTTTTGAAGAAGCCAATAATGATGAATTATGGATAAAGTCCATGGATGAAGAGTTGGAAAAAATAGAGCAGAATGACACTTGGGAATTGGTTCCAAGACCAAGGTACAAGAATGTGATTGACACAAAGTGGGTCTTCAAAAATAAATTGAATGAAGATGGATAGGTTACCAGGAACAAATCTAGATTGGTATGTAAAGGATACACATAGGTTTAAGGTATCGAATTTGAAGAGTTGTTTTCCCAAGTTTCCATAATGGAAGCAATCAGATTGATCCTAACTCATGCATGCTCCAATAATATTAAAGTGTATCAAATGGACGTGAAATCAACCTTTCAGAATGGGGAACTAGAAGAAGAAGTCTACATTGAGAAACCAGAAGGATTTCATTTGCCAAAGAATGAATATTATGTTTGCAGTTTGAAGAAGGCCATGTATGGTCTAAAACAGGCCCCCATAGCATGGTATTATAGAATGGACAGATATCTACAACAACAAGGGTTCAAAAAAGGAAATGCAGACAAAAACCTATACATCAAGGTAAATCAAGATAGTATTTTATTAATTGAAGTTTATGTTGATGATATTATTTTTGGAAGTGATGATGACAGGTTGAGACAGAAATTTGCAAAGGATATGTAGAATGAATTTGAAATGTCATTACTTGGAGAACTATCCTTCTTTATGGTTCTTCATATATGTCAAAGAAACCAAGGAATTTTTATTTCTCAAACCAAATATATCACAGAAATGATAAAGAGGTTCGAAATGGAAGATTGCAAACCAATAAATACTCCTATGCAAACTAGTTTCAAGTTAAGAAAAGATGATGATTCAAAGTCTAGAGATCATAGGCAATACAGGTCAATCAAAATTTACTTGATGTAAAAACATCTAGACCAAATGTAATGCAGAAAATTGGACAAGTGGCACGATTTCAAGAAACACCAAAGGAATCACATGTTCTAGAAGTAAAGAGGATATTCATATATCTCAAGGGTACAAAAGAGTTTGGATTATGGTATCCAAAAGGAAAGTATTTATCACTTATTTCCTACACATATGCATATTGGGCAGGTTGCATTGATGACCGAAAAAGCACAAGTGAAGAAACGTTCTACTTGGGTGAGTGTTTGGTATCTTGTCTAAGCAAGAAACACTCATCAATATCATTGTCTACAACCAAATTATAGTATATTGCAGCAACAACATGTTGTACACTGGTTCTATGGAGGAAAAAAACTCTGACATATATATATATATATATATATATATATATATATATATATATATATAGGTTGAGTATGATGAGCCCATTCCAATATATTGTGATAATACAAGCACCATGAATATCTCAATGAATCCAGTGATACACTCCAAGACAAAGCACATTCCAATCAAGTATCACTTTGTACAGGAACAGGTTACAAAGAGGAACATCAGAGTTGAATATGTGGGAATAAAATAACAAGTTGCAAATATATTTACAAAACTGCTTCCAAGGGACACTTTTGAGTATCTTCGAAAGAGACTTGGAGATATTTCTACTCCAAAATGAATTATTTTCAATGTTTATCTTATATGTCTTAGATTTACACGAGGAAGCACCATAAATAGGATAGGTCAGTTTGGGGAAGTAGTTTCAGGAAGAGTTCAGTTGGGGGAGCAACCCCAAGGAAAATTCAGTTAGGGGGAGCATCCTCGACGGGAAGTTACCTTTTCCATTGATGTCAAAGGGGGATATATTCATCATATACATGATAGAGAGTTAGATTATTGGAGAGAGAGAACAGAGGAATGTTTCCAGGGGGAGTGATGTTCATAGGGGAAGCATGAACAATATGATTCCAGTGTTACATCAAAGTGTTGTCACCAATGCCAAAGGGGGAGATTGTTGATTATTTTGGTTGGTTGTCATTGATGTCAACCCTTAAAGCAAGTCCGGTATAAAATTATGGTAGCTCCAATAGTATGGTTAAGGGACTTCATATTGTTTGATGTATAATGGTATGAATATTAGTATATTTGTAGGTAAGACTATTCTATATGGATAGTACATATAATGCCATTTCTGGTGATATATGGAACGTCAAATAACTCCTCATGGTTAGAGAGTTATGGCCTTGTGAAGTTGGAGAACCCTCGTGAATTATCTAGAAGGTCAAAGAAGTCAAATTATTTTAGAAGCTCCTGGAAGAAGTTCACTAGTCAAGTGGGTGAAACTAGGAGTTAATCATGGGTTAAGTTGTTGCAATAAGAAAATAATTAAAAATAAATTAGTTGCAACTAGAAGTGGAGAGTTTATTATTTATGGATAAAGTGGTTACAAGTGGACAAGTGGTTAGAAGGGGGTTAGCCCCAAAATAAGGAAATTGGGTTAAGTTGGTTAGAAGGTAACCCCTAAAGGAAGCTACATGGACGCATTGAATATATATTATTGTGTAAGGTTTATTGCAGGTATACATTGATACATTCGATGATCTATAATTGATGTTTTAAAGACTATAGTTAAGTTTATGCATGAGTTGATTTACCATTTAGGAATTAAGAGAAGAAGAAGATTTTAGTGAATGAATGTTGTAGCCATCATAAAGAATGCAGAACAGAAAGTAAACATCAAGAACAACAAACCATAATGCCAAAGATTTTTAACTAAGTTTGGCATAAATTTGCCTATGTCTCTGCGCCTTTGTATTTAGTGGGAGGCTTCTTATTAATCCTTACTGCTTAAAAACAATACCAAGAAAGGATTACATAATAGCTCCTGAAACCAACTTTCAGATCTGCAACTTTCAGATCTGCAACTTTCAGATCTGCAACTTTCAGATCTGAGATTTTTGAGTATGAACCTAGCTATGCTTGGCTCGACATATTGGTATCTAGAGGCACTTTTTTGGTTAGCTACTCAAATGAAGAAATAGAATCCATATTCAGACTCCCCTCGAAATTCTGCAACTTTTGAGTATGAATTCGACCTACTTCTAAACAAGCCCTCGGGACCTCCCCTTGACACGAATCCTAATGTTGCGCCCTGTCAGATCCGTACAGTCTGTACAATATCGAACTACGTGCCAAAAAATCCTTTTTCTCGATTTTCGTGCTTGGAAAAATAATCCAGACTCCACCAAATTTAGCGACAATTAGCCAAACTTAGTGATAGTTAGCCAAACTTAGCGAGGTTTCGTCAGATTTGGAGGATTTCCGCCATATTTGGTGGTAACCACCATATTTGGCGGAACTACCAAACCACTTTGACCTTCCAAAAGGTTCCACATGGTGCCTCCTCATTGGGCTATGTGTCACCTCGTCATTGGCTCGAGCCACGTCATCTTTCCCAGTCAGCTGCCACGTCAGCATCCATACTACCACATCATCCTTCCCAGTCAGCTTCCACATCATCATCCATAGAGTGTCATGTCATCATCCAAACAATGGCACGTCATTGTCTGTATAGTGTCACATCATCATTCGTACAGTGCCACATCATCATCCGTACAGTTCCACGTCATCATCTGTACAGTGCCACGTCATCATCTGTGCAGTGCCACATCTCACCTCCATACAGTGCCACATCATCATTTGTACGGTGCCACATCTCACCTCCATACAGTGTCATGTCAGCATATGTACAACCACATGTCACCTCCGTAGAGTGCCACCTATCACTTTTGTACAGTGCCATGTGTCACTTCCATACCGTGCCAACTCAGCCTGAAAATGCCAAAAATGACTGACACATGTCAGCTCCTAGTGTTTCCATGTCATCCTATTGACATCATGTTGATGTCATCATGGCATACTGTTGATGTCATATGCCATGTCAGTTGTACATCCTTTGACTAGTTGACTTTGACCTTTGACTTTTTTAGATGTTTGGGAAAAAGTTCAGAATGTGATAACTTTTGCATACAATGTCCATTTTTAGAAAAAAAATATATGGTCGGAATCGGAACGACGAACCCTACACAATGGCATTGGTTTCATCTGATTTCAAGAACTTTGAAATTTTGTCCTTCCTTGATCCATTTTGGATCATCTGAAGTTACGCAAGTGTGACGTAGCATGAAGGGTTGACAGTGAAAGTTTTAGAATCCCAGAAATACTGGAAAAAAACCCTAGTTTTTGAGGTGTATGTGGGTTGCAGTGGAGAAGGGCGGGTACGTATGCAGGATGAAAGTATAATAGGGTGCGTACATGTGGGAAAATCCATGAAATCTTAAGTTGTTGAGGGTGTAAGGTTCTTAGAGTCTGAAAGCAAGCTCCCAGGAAGGTCTATAGTGATCAGGTACAACACGTCTATCTACAGATTCAAAAGGTATGTCATATTCTTATGTGTAGTTGGATATTTTTTTCTCCGTGAGACATGGTTATGGGACTTTGAGGTTTTTCCCTAGAGAGGGTGTTGGTTGTATGAAACTTATGGTATGAGCTCGATCTACAAAAATACAACTCTCGTATGTTGGTATTATTCATTGGTTCATATTGTTGGTTCAAGTTTTGAGACATTGTTTTATTTGTTGGTACATGGTTGAGGGTTTTGGTTGTGAAGTGGTTGTGAATTTTTTTGTATGGTGTGAGGGTGAATATCAGTAAGGGTTTGATGTCTATTCCATGTGAGTATTATTACACTTGTTCATGATTGTACACACATGTATAACACATGATTAGAGAGACATAGATGCACTTGGTTAGGGGATGTATAAGATGAAGTATGCATATGACACAACTACAAATAAGACACAATGATAGGTTGCAGGTTGATGTGATAGAGGAAAAAAAGTTTTTGAAGTTTTAGAAAAGGTGAAATCCCTATATTACTGAAGGTGTACGCAGGTTGTAGTATAGATAGTTCGCATACATACGAAGGTTGCATTAGAGACAAGGTACGTACATACGCGAGCTACAACATATACAGGTCATGTACCTATTGGGTTTTGTTGGTACAGGATGAGTACATGTATAGGTTGGTTACAGGTCAGTGACATAGGTTGGTTACAGGTTGTTGTTACATGTTGGTACGAGTTTACAATGGTATATCTCACAGTGACAGTGTGGCAGTGGTTTCATCATTTGATACTTATATTTTAGGGCGAAAGGATGGGGCAAGGATAGGTGGTTGTAGCCACCTTTCGGTTGTATCCGAAGAACATAGGGGGTTGTAGCATCCTTCTGGTTGTATCCAGAGAATTGGGGAGTTGGAGATTCACTTAGGTTGTAGCCTGAAAATATAGGGGGTTGGAGTCTCCTTACAGTTGTAGTTGGAGAACAAAGGAAGTCAGTTCTTCCAATGAATTTAATTCTTAAAGACATATAAAAACAAACATTATGTGGTTTTCTCCCGCATTGGGTTTCCACATAAAAATACTAGTGTATTGTGTATGTGTATGATTGTTCATTGTTCATGGTTTATTTACTCTACACTTGTTGAATGATAATGGTATATTGATCATAAATATAAATAAAACTTACATATTATGGTTAAAAGGATTAAATTTCTCTATTAATCATTCACCCCCCTCTGAGTAATCCAACAAACTGCTGCAAATTGGTAGTTAGTTCCCAAGTGGCATCTCTTGGTGGAGTATCCTTCTAGTGAACCCAAAACTTCTTGTATGGTGCACCGATAGAGATGACACTCTTGTCAATCCAATATGTCTTGTGGATGCAACCGAATGGAAATTTATTCATCCAACTCTAGTAGGATGGTATGGTGTTATTTTCCAAAATGCCTATTTTGTTCATACAAGACATTGGCCCTTCCATTTTCATACTTTGCCAAAATACTGTTGAGGCTTCCTTTAAAAAAAAAATTTTTTTGGATAGTGTATATTCCCTTCTGCACTAATAGATTGTGTACACATGCTTGTTTCATGCTATTTATCCCACGTACACATGTGTGTTGCATGCTAGTTTTCTTGTGTTTACCTCCAAAAGTTGCAAAAAATATAAAATAGCGTGGAATTCGGTGGATTTTACGGGCTATGGAGGGTTCCCTAACCATTTTACCCCTTGTATCCCGTCCCCAAACAAAATAGCCATCTTTTTATCATATAAAAAGAGATATTGGGGAGTCATTTATGAACAAGAGCAAGAGAATAATAAAACTCTTCCAAAATCCCTTCCCTTTCTTAGCCCAAGATTTGCATCCCATTCTGAGTTTTAGCCTCATCCTTCCCCTTCATCCTTTCTCCTTATGCAACCCTTTCTCTTTCCCTTGGTGATATGTTGGTTGTGAGAAGCTAATGTGGGATGGATGCACTTGGAACTACGACAAAGGAGCCCGGACTTGGTTCATGGAGTGGTTACCAACAAAGTTTGTAATCCTTTTTATCTTGAAATTAAATAAAAGAGTTCATCCTTGTCCCAAAACCCTATGTTTACATAATTTTGTTAATTTGTGAATTTATATCTATGTCTGAAATTTTAAAGTGATCACTAGAGATTGCATATGTTGTAGCATTGTATTCCTAACCTTTTGAAGTTCAACGTTTGGAGGAGACCCGTGATCTAGGAGGTGACAACAAGTGAAAGAGGTCAACACCAACCACAAGGACTAAAGGTGCACTCATTAACTCTCTTTCCTTTCTATCTCATCACTTAGTTTAGTTGGTTTTTGGGTAGATTAAGGGTAGATCATTCTTTTAATGGAGTTATCTCACTGCCTTTACCTTAGACCCAGTATAGGGGGATTTTCCCCGAAGCAGAATTTGCAACTCTATTGGGGAATCTATTTAGGGTCTTAGTGGGAGATCTTGGTTTTATTTAAATTTCAGTGTTTTTCTGAGTTTTATGAGTATTTTGAGTCAGTTTGGGTCTCTGGTCACCTTCCAGGTGCCTACCAGCTTCCCTTTCCCAAGTTGTCTATCCAAAATTTTTATTTTTTCAAAATTTGCACAAGTGTACATGCCATGCTCTCTGTACAACACACGTACATATGCGTTCTGCATTATGCATAGACCACGTACATATGTAGGATGGTCATTCAAAACATGTGTCTCTGTTGTTTTCGAGAAATTTTTCAAAATATTTTTCTTTTCCTATAGGAAACTTGTGGTTCCCAGGTCTTCATGAGTTCCATAAGCTTTTTTTATTTGGGGTTTAGACAGTTTGTAGGCTCAGTTTGTTTATGAAATAAAAAAATAAATCTTGTTGTCTCTCTATGTTTCCAAGCAATTTTGGATTATTTTTATCTTGAATCGTGTATTATGCAGTTTCTTTTAGCATCTTTTGTTAGTTTTTCTTTGATTGGAAGAAAATTAAAAAAATAAAACCTAGTTTTTTAGGTCTGTCTCTTTCTTTGCATTGCTTTCATTGTTTTTTTAGAAAAAATAAATAAATTAGCATAGGGTAGTGTTTTCTTCTCATATTGAAAGTATTTCAAAAGAAAAATAAGAAAGAAAATGCTTTGATTTTCTCTTTTGTTTCACTCAAAAGTTTCATTGTGCATTTTGCAAGGAAAGGAGAAAAGATTGCATTTTTAAATTTGAAGGATTGTTCATGCTTTTTCTCCCTTGAAACTCTTTTCATTTGAAGGATTAGTGTAAAGTTTTATTTTCCAGTGTTATTATAAGTTTCATTTTTGCAAGAGTCTCAAACAACATCAGTTGCGTTTTCGTTCCTTGAGTAAGAAAAGCCCCTAAAATGAACGCGCTAATCTAAAATATATTAGTAACACATTTTCTAGGGTTCACCAATAGCTTAGGCGAGGGCCTTGGATTAGGTGTGGATAGGTAAACTCTCCAAGGCCAACCAAAATTTAACTTAGGTGTTTTTGCTAGGGTGTGAAAAGTACACCTTGTAATTACTCAATCCGGGAAGCTCCTCTCACATAGGATTCAAACATGAGGCCACGTGGAGGACGGTGACAGAGATATCCACTCATGATCCCGACAAAGTGTTTGGGAGAGTGTGTATTGGGGGAAAAGTCCAATCACTACTAGTCATACTAGTGGTAGGTATGTAGCCTCTGTGATTCATGTTATCGATCAATCACCAACCTATACAAGTCACGTTGGAGATGTGAAACCAACCACTGCAAGTCATGTTGGGGGCACGAGTCTCATCAATGCGGGTCATACGAGTGATATGCAACCAGCCACTACTAGTCATGTTGGGGCATTCATTATATTGAGAAATCTACATAGATAATACCTAAGCCTAAGTTCTCTTGTAATATTTGCAAGGAAGATCACCGTACTCATATGTTCCCTAGCATTCAAGAGGCACGAATATTGTTGTCCCTGTCTGCAAGCTCTTATGATTCTAAGTCTTCTGAGGTTTCCTCACAGTCTATTCATCCAGTGGTTGAGAAAGATGTCATGTCAATGCAATCTTCGATTGATACCACTCCTCTTTTGGGGGGTGATGCACCTTTAGACCATGTTGTCTCACATTCTATTCATCTAGATGTTGATAAAGTGGTCATGTCAATGCAATCTTCAATTGATCCCACTCCTCATTTGGGAGGTGATGTGCCTTTAGACCTTGTTGTCTCGCAGCCTATTCAACCAATGGTTGAGAAAGTGGTCATGTCGATGCAATTTTTGGATGATCCCACTCCTCTTTTTGGGGGTGATGCACCTTTATACCATGTTTTCTCGCAGCCTATTCAGACAATGGTTGAGGAAGTGGTCATGTCGATGCAATCTTTGGTTGATCCCACTCTTCTCTTGGAGAGTGTCGAGTATACCAAAGTGTTCACACCGATGCAATCTTTAGCTGATCCCACTCTTCTCTTAGAGAGTGTCAAGTCTACCAAAGTGGTCACACCAATGTAATCTGCAACTGATCCCACTCTTCTCTTGGGGAGTGATGTGTTTATCGACTATGTTTTTAGCATTTCCAGTTTAGTACTTTTAGAACAAGGGGGCATTCTTCTCACTTCGAGCACATCCCCTCCAAGTCCTAGGATGGCTTACTTTGATTGGAATGACCTTGTTGGGCCTTGTCTTCCTTCTTCTGCACCCTTTCAAATAAGGGTTGAATTTAATTAAAAAAACATTTATTGATGTATTGTGGATGAAGGAGCCTCCACAAGTATTATATCCTCCTCATCTTGGAAATCTTTGGGTTCTCCCGAGCTTGTGTCTGCTTCACATGAGTTGTTGCATTTTGACAGATGTCCTAGTGAATATTTGGGGATTCTTCCTAAGTTTCCTATCTAGTTAGGTGGGAAGACCATCATTGTCAATGTTATAATGGTGCAAGGCCCGTTAGATTTTAATATGCTTCTCAAGTGTGCTTATGTATATGATATGAAAGTTGTGGTGTCTACACTCTTCTGGGTGACACATTTCCCTCACAATGGAAGCATTGTCACTATCGACCAGTTGACATCTGATAATCACCATCCTAATTCGACATTAGTTCATGTTACCCCTCTATGTTTTTCTAGTATTCATGTAGACTCTACCCCACCATGGGTTAATTATGTGGCATCTTATCCTCGATATTCAATTGCTTCTAAGAAGGAACCCGTGCAATCATGTTTTCCTTCTTGAGACATGGTCTCGAAAATTGATCAATCATGTTATCCAATGGGGGCATGGGATTCCTTGCTTCCCCCTCTTGATTTGATTGGTCATGAGTCTCCTTTTGAGTCTGATCTCTCTATTTGTAGATCCTCAAGCCCTTGTGCTTGTGATTCTTCGTTGATAAACTCTGCTAGTCTTGGACAAAACCTCCATCATCATATGGAATATGGTCAGTTTTCTTTACCCTTTGGGATTGTCGACCCTCCTCATTCGCTTGATTTCTTGGATATTGAATTTCCTTCGGATGAGGCTATCCTTGAATCCATGACTACGAATTGTATACTGTGGGAATATTTACACCATGGTTTGTGTTTTCTTCCCTTTTGGGAGACTTTTCTGGTTGACTACCAAAGAGACTCTTGGTCAAATCCTAGCAACGGGTTCTACTTGAACCAGTACTATGCATGAGTCATAAAGATCTGTGGTGCCTTGTACCATATTGTACAGTCCAGGTTTTTTGTTTTCAATTTTCATATTTAGTAGCACCTCTTATTTTCCGAAGTTTCTATCTATATTGGATTTATTAACTTCTAGATGAGTGTTATTGGCCTTATATGGATGATCTTGGAAAAAAAAATTCTTTGAAATTTGTCCATCGTATCGATCCGTTCTGACAGGTATTGACCTCAAAAATGGCATATAGGTTAGGTTTTTCCCTACTTTCATTTTTTCATTATCTGTTTCTTGGTTCATTTGGCCTTAGGATCGGCCCCACTAAATTGTGACACTAACCTTCCTTGTTGATCAGTGTGTTGTACTTTATGTGGTAGAGCCTTCCTCTACATGGATGCCCTAGGTAGATCCTTTGCTGCATTTTGGAATCCATATTGTGATCTTTCCATAGGCTTGGGAGTCCTTTTAGTCCCACTATGACTTTGTGTTGAAGCCTCATTCTTCTTCATCTTTCTCTGGACTTTACTTGAGGGACTCCCTATGAGCATGGTTTGTTGTCTTTCAGGCTCGCTTACACTTTGAAAGCAACATATAACAAGATATTATTTATTCTTTTCGATCTCGTTTGGATTACTTAAGAAAGGAAGCCCCCCCAGAGTCTTTTTTAAGCCCTTTTCAGACTCTCTAAAATTGAAAATATTATCGAGCGATCTTGTTTCCCTTCATGCTCGTCAAAATAAAATTTGAAGGAACATCTGTACGACAGTAGTTTACCCCTTTTTCTGGTCCAGACAGTTAATTTATGAATAAAGGTATTCCCTATGAGATTTGTTTCGCTAGGAGAGTATTCTTAGGCATAAGTTTAACCCTTTTTCGGGCCAGAGGGACTAAAATTTCGAAAATGGGCCATTCTCACTGGTTTTGGTTTATCTCTTTTTCAGGACTTGGAGATTATATATGAAAAAAGAACCCCCTCAGATTCCATAGTTAAGCTCTTTTCAGACTCCCTAAATATAAAAATATCCTCGAGTGACATTTTCCCTTTCATACTCGTTAATTGGTCGAAAAAGAATATCTATTTGGCATAATTTTAACCCTTTTTCCGGCCAATAGATTATCTAGGAAAAATGTATTCCTCGGGAGCCATGTCTCACTGGGAGAGTTATCCTAAGTTATATTTTATACTTTTTGGGCTAAGGAGACTGAACTTAGAAAAAGGTTGTGAGCCCATAGTTAATCTCTTTTTAGACTCCTTAAAATTTAAAATATAGTTGAGTAATATTGTCTCAGTCACACTCATTAAAATTGTTTTGAAGAGACATCCTTTTAGTATAATTTTAACCCTTTTTCGAATGGACTGGATTAATTACCAAAAAGGAACACTCTGGAGTCTTCTTTTAGTGTTTTTCAGACTCTCTAAATGGGAAAAACCACTGATCTTAGCTTCTCTGGGCTTGTAAAACTTCACATGGAAGGAGTCTTGTTGTTTATTAATTGCATCGCATGCCTCATCCTTGTGTCTTTGGACTAATGTCATATTCATGTTGCTATTAATTGAAATTTCAAAGAATTACTTAAATACAATCCTTGTAGCACATTTTCCCTCACTATCTGACACCTTGACCCATGGAGGAATTTTCCCAAGTGTCCTTATCCTGCACATGTCTCCTTTCACTAAGCATCAGTATGTTCCATGCACTTGGAACTAGTTTTATTTCCCGCGACACTCGGTCCTCCTTTGTAACGTAGCATTCTTTTATTATTTTTCAAGCTCATTAAAAGTTTGAAAAAGACAAAAAAATCAAATATTCCAAAAAGAGGGGACGGGATATATATTCTCTTTTATCGGAAAAAAGATAGTCGCCCTTGGACAAAGCACATCCTTTAGTTTGTTCACCAAGAATTGGGATCTAGTATGATCTTAGGAAGTTGTTCTCATTGCATAGAGTTGTGTCTTTCTCTGTTTGGTTACTCATCCAAACATATGGTGAGTTTTTGGTTTCTCCTGTATCACAAACTTATGTCAATATTATGATGCCTGAGTCTCATCATTTTTTCATGATTTTGTCCAAGGGAAGTTTTATCGAAACTGAGTCGACCATTCTACAGTTGATCTCTTGACCTTCATGAGTTGGTCATCCCGAGAGTCCAATCAAGTTCAGATTCAAAATCAATGAAGTTTTGTGCCTGATGATCAAGATCTTCCATTGCTTCCTCGACAACATGTAGAATACCTCAGATGCATATCATATTGTACTTGTATATCTTCAGATGACCTTGAGATGTATATCCATTATGTATTGTTCGTGGCTACACTTTATGCATACATTTATATTTTGTCTCGTAGTCATTGATATGTAGTGTACTTGATTGGAAACCATGCTTAGTTCATCTCGAGCATGGATATGCCTACCTCAAAGATATTATCATTATTTTCCAGATGACGTGCTCATGAAAACTCATCTCAGGCTCACTCAACTTCGTTCCTTCCCACTATGTAAAGATATTTTAATGTATTTCAGCCATCAATTGATCTTCTGACCTCACACATTAGGGGGGATATGTTATAGTCCAAACTGTCTTATATGTGCATACCATACATTGGCCCTTCTATTTGCATACTTTTCCAAAATAATATCGAGGCTTCCTTTAAAAAAAACATTTTTTGGATAATGTACGCGCCCTGATGCACTAATAGCCCATGTACACACACATGTTGCATGCTAGTTAGCCTGCGTTCACCTCCAAAAGTTGCAAAAAATATAAAATTACACGGAATTCGGCGAAGTTTATTGGCTATGGAGGGTTTCCTAACCATTTTACCCCTTGTATCCCATCCCTAAATTGAATAACCATATTTTTATCATATAAAAAGAGGTCTTGGGGAGTCATTTATGAACATGAGCAAGAGAATAAGAAAACTCTTCCAAAATCCCTTCCCTTTCTTAGTCCAAGATTTGCATCCCATTCTCAGTTTTAGCCTCAGCCTTCCCCTTCATCCTTTCTCCTTATGCAACCCTTTCTCTTTCCCTTGGTGATATGTTGGTTGCGAGAAGATAATGTGGGATTGATGCACTTGGAGACACAACAAAGGAGACCGGACTTGGTTCATGGAACTCTTTCCAACAAAGGTTGTAATCCCTTTTATCTTGAAATTGAATAAAAGAGTTCATCCTTGTCCCAAAACCCTATGTTTACATGATTTTGTTAATTTGTGCATTTATATATATGTATGAACTTTTAAAGTGATAAGTACAGATTTTATATGTTGTTGCATTGTATTCCTAACCTTTTGCAGGTCAACTTTGGGAGGAGACCTGTGATCTAGGAGGTGGAAAAAAGTTAAAGAGGTCAACACCAACGACAAGGACTAAAGGTGCACTCATTAACTCTCTTCCTTTCTCTATCATCACTTAGTTTAGTTGGTTTTGGGGTAGATTGAGGGTAGATTAGTATTTTAAGGGAGTTATCACTCTATCGTTACCTTAGACCTGGTATAGGGGTATTTTCCCCGAAGCATCTGGGTGTGGAATTTGGTGCCAATTACTTTTTTAAGGCATGAGATATGAAAAATAGGATGTAGCTTGGAGTGAGTAGGAAAATTTAACTTTGAGAATAGTATAAGGACCATAAAATGTTGGTGTAAGTTTCTGATGTTACTGGGCTTTGAGTGAATTATGATTGTACAGTTGGAGATGGAGAAATAGTTGATCCCTTTAGCAAATTGATGTTCAGAACCAACTTGATCTTCCTGTTTCTTCGTGCGGTTTTGAGACATTACCAAATTTTCATTAAGAGTATAGAGAATGGCCATGCATATGGTAATATTGTAGTCAATATCCTCAACCTTGGAGACACTTAACATGTATGGGAGAACTGCTAGTGGTTTTTGTCTGTAGATATCTTCAAAAGGAGTCATGTGAGTGGCAGTATGGTAAGAGGTGTTTTACCACCATTTCACTAGGGGTAACCACTAAAACCATTAATGTTTTCTGTCATATGAAAAAAATCTTAAATATGTTTCCAAACACTTGTTTACCGCTTTCATTTGGCCATCAGTCTTGGGATGATAGGCTGCACTAAGATGTAATTAAGCTCCATGGAGCCTGAATAATTCTTGCCAAAAATTCCTAGTAAAAGTGGGATCGTGGTCATAAATAATAGAATGAGGCATTCCATGGAGTTAAAAGATCTTATCCATAAAAATTTGAGCCATTGTGGATGATGTGAATGGGTTTTGAAGAACACATAAATGAGCATATTTGGAAAGACGATCCACTACCACAATGAGGAATGACTTATTCCCTTATTTGGGTAAGCCAACAATGAAATCCATAGAAATATTCATCCAAACAGTAGGTGGAATCGAAAGTGGTTGGATGTACCAGGAGGTTTGACATCCCTACCTTTAT
Organism: Picea engelmannii; assembly: GCA_009831015.1. Lineage (NCBI taxonomy): Eukaryota > Viridiplantae > Streptophyta > Pinopsida > Pinales > Pinaceae > Picea > Picea engelmannii. Next base: position 942,329 of record ML777981.1, read on the forward strand.
TTCGTTGACATGTATCACGTTCAGCCATACAGGTGCGGATGTCCTGTTTCATACCATCTAAGAAGAAATATCGTTTGATCCATTCATAAGTTTTGATAACTTGAATGGCCCATTGTAGGTGAAGCATGAAACTCAAAGATCACTTTGGATTTAAGGGATTAATGTTTTCTTAAATACAAGAAACCTTTATAGAGAAACTCTTCTTTGTGCCAAGATTACCCTGGAGTAGCTTGGGGATCCTGTAGAAGTTTTTGGATTAGGCTAGAAATTTTGGTGTCATGCAACCATTCCTTTCAAACAACCTGAAGTTAGTCAGAGAAAATGAATGAGAGGGAAAATAGGGACCCTTCTTCTTCATATTTCCTGAGAAGAGCATTAACCACCACATTTTCTTTTCACTTCCTGTAAACGATATCGTAATCATATCCAAATAGCATGGTCACACATTTTTGTTGCTATGGGGATGAAATTCTTTGTTCCAAGAAGTACTTTAGGCTTTGGTGATTTTTTTTTTTTAATTTGGAATGATTTTCCCAATAAATAATGGCGCCATAGATTTACTACATACAAAATACCCAACATTTCCTTTTCATAAATCGATTGGCCCAAATGTCATTCCGACAATTGTTTGTTGGTGAAATCCAAAGGTCGTCCATATTGCATGAGGAATACCCTGATTCCTCTCCATCGTGCATCATGTTAGTGTTAGAATATGATCTCTGACTGCAAAGGGAACATGCCTAGCACATCTTGATTTTTTGGATAATTAAAAAAAAATAGTTGGATCAACTGGATCAAGAGGGATGAGAAGGGCTGAGAATCTGGTAAAGGAAATCATGCTCAAATGCAACTAGAAGGGTGGGTAGAATTTCATAGGTCAAAGGTAATCTAATAAATAATATAATAAATAGTTATACAAATGAATGATAGTGTGATAAGGAGGAATCTGACACATTCATGAATATATAGGGCTCACAGTGTGTTTGTCCTTACACATTCATGGAGAATATATTCATATCAAAATGTCATTTTTTTTTTTAACTAAAACGGTTATGTATTTTATTGATTGGAAAATCCAGCTGGCCGAAGCCTTACATCCTTCACAAGAGCTTTCTACCTTCTACATTCTTTTACAAGTTGTTGTCCTTTTTAAGGAATACATATTTTTACGGGGTCTCCACCGTTTACGCTGAGTTCTCCTTGGGCCAAGAGGCAACCTTCGTTGGCTAGTTTGTCTACTTCTTTGTTTGAGTCTCGGAGTATATGGTAGCAGTTGAAGGAGGTGAAGTCTTTAAGAATGTGTCTTAACCTTTGAAAATTCTTGTTTAGGCCAGCGTCTTTAAACTGTCCTCTTGAATGAATCATTTTGATCAAGATCTCGGAGTCTCCAAACGCTTGTAGCTCCCGATGTCCTCTTTCCTTGGCTATCTGGCAAACTTTAATCAAACTCAAGATTTCTGCTTGATTGTTGGTTCGCTGTCCGAGACCCCAGCAAAAGGTTTCTAGTATTTCCCCTTCGCTGGAGTAAATGATTCCTCCAGCTCCCGCTGTCCCAGGGTTTCCTTTGGAGGCGCCGTCGAAGAAGACTGAAGTTATGCCTTGTTTCTGCCACCAACTCTGGAATATGTCCTGATTGTCTCTTAGCCTCCATTCTATTTCAAGATGGGATTTTTCAATGCTATGGATCCAAAGTTTCAACACAAAGGCATCGAGCCACTCCTTTTCTTCCTGCTGCAGCGAGATATCAGTTTTGAGGTTTTGGGAGCTCAAATTTTCTAGGAGAAGGCCTTTTGCTTTCGCTGCTACCATGTTGGGGGTCCACTCTATGTTGTTGAAAATTTGCTCATTCCTTGCTAGCCATAGCTTCCAACATACGTACTTGGGGATGGAGATCCAGATTCTGGCCCATATTGTTTTCAAGGAGAGCGAAGGGTAACTATCCTTCCAAGTTGTAAATAGATCCACTACTGAGATGTTGGTGGGGGCAGCGACCTTGAGGCCATGGAGGACAAGCTGCCAAACTTTGTTTGCGAAATGGCAGCCTACAAATAAGTGATCCGAGGTTTCCATGGATTCTCTGCATAGAGAGCATTTGTGTGGACCGACAATATTTCTTTTCAATAAGTTTTCACCAGTCAAAATATTTTTGTGCATTAGTGTCCAGAAGAAGAAATTTACCTTCGGGATCGCCATTGACTCCCATACCTCCAACCAAAACCTTGCCGAGAGTGGTCTATTTTCCTGTTGTTGTAGCAGAGCATAGCCTTTAGCTGCTGAGTATGTTCCTGTGGGTCCCCAACCCCAAGTGTCTTTTTCTGTCATATGCACAGGTGTTGTCTCTCGAAGCTCTGCTTTGAGCATTTCAAGTTGCTGGAGGAGGTGATCTGGGACAATGCCGAATTGCCACTCTGTCCAGGAGCTGTCTTCATCCCACTTGGATTTATCATAGATTCTTTGCATACCTCTGCGCTCTAGAAAATCGTGAATTTCCATCAAACCGACGTTTAATGCAAGAGGCGGATTCCCCATTATCCTATCTGTCAAGATATTGGTTCGTTTTCCATTGCCAGGGACGCAGTACAGATTTTGGCTGAAAAATCACGCCCCTTTAATGCACAATTGCCATAGAATCATGGTCTTCCTGCTCATGGCGTTTTGAAGGTTTCTGGTTTTGGCATTTGGAATGTATCTGTGTATTAATGTTTTGCTGACAGGATGAGTGGGGTCGCTATGCATCTTCCACAAGATTTTTCAACCAAGAGTTGTGTTTGCAAGAGATGGATCACGAATCTGCAACCCACCTTCTCTCAGAGGCCACTTGGCTATCCCCCAACTAACCAAGTGAAACTTTCTTTGATTCCCTTTCCCACCATGCCACAGGAAGTCTCTCAGTAGTTTATTGATCTGACCAGCTATCGAATTGGGTGCTAGAAGGTAGGATGCTTGATAGATCGGCAGTGAGGAGATGACTGCTTTTATCAGGGTTAACTTGCCTCCATGGGTGAGCCAATATCCTCCCCAGACTTCGATTTTTCTTTTGATTTTTGCTAAGACTCCTTCCCACAGGCTGACTCTGTTTATACCCAATGTTAAAGGTAGCCCAAGATACTATATCGTTTCCCATTTGGAGTGCCCTTTGAACCCCAAGGTGCGTGCTATCTTCTGAATTTCGTGTTCTGCAACATTCCAACTGTAGACAACACTTTTTCTTTCACTTATCAGATCTCCAGACACCTTGCAGTATGCTTGAAGAGTGCCCTTGAATGCAGAGGAAACTCTGTTAGAGGATCCTCCTAGCATAAGAGAATCGTCAGCGAACAGAGCGTGGTTTATAGGCTTAAGATTCTTCGTTATTCGCAGGCCTGGGGATGCCCCTATTATCTTGTCCTGTTCCAACTTCCTGCTGAGGGTATCTGCCATTATTATGTACAGAAATGGAGAGAGGGGGCATCCTTGACTCAGCCCCCTCGTAGATTTGAAGAAATTTGTTGGTCTCCCATTTACCAAGGGGGCAATCCATGGGCTGTGAGTACAGGCTTTTATCAGTTTTACAAACTCAGGATCAAATTCGAAAGAAAGAAGCACTTGATACAGGAAGGACAACTTTACTCTGTCGAAGGCATTTTCCATGTCTATCTTAATCAACATGCCTTTCTCTTTTCTGAGGTTGTTGGAGTGCATAGCTTCCTGAACTTGGATTACATTGTCCAAGATATGTCTCCCCTTGACGAATCCTGCTTGCGATTCTGAGATGAGCTTGCCCAATAGAGGTTTTATTCTGTTTGCAAGGAGTTTTGCAATAATCTTATAAGAGGCATTACATAAGGAAATTGGCCTGAATCTGTCAAAGGAGGAGGGGTTTGTTTCTTTCGGAATTAGTGCTAGGAAAGTAGAATTGGTGCTGCCTCCTATTTTTGCTTTTTGTAGGACTCCTTTTATCATTCTGATGAGATCCGATTTGATTATATTCCAGCAGATCCTGTAAAAATGGATAGTGAACCCATCTGGACCTGGGGCTTTGTCAGGATACATGGACCAGATGATTTTGTTGAGTTCTTCTTCGCTGGTTGGGCTCAGTAATGCTATGTTATCCTCTTTTGTGACCAATGCCAGGATGTTCGTGAGGAATTCATTATAACCTTCTTCATTGTCATAATTCTCTTTGCTGTAAAGTTGATGGAAGTGTGAGGCAGCAACAGCCTTTATTTGATCTATTCCTTTGCATAGCTTCCCTTCATTGGTTGTGATCTCGGAGATATGGTTCCTGGAGAGGCGGGCTTTAAATTGACGGTGGAAGTAGGATGTATTTCTGTCGCCAGCTTCCAGCCAAAGGCTACGGGATTTTAGCCTCCAGTATTCTTCTTCATTTCTGAAGGAGCGGTAAGT
>ML777981.1:946764-971760 GCA_009831015.1 Picea engelmannii
CTTTAAATTGACGGTGGAAGTAGGATGTATTTCTGTCGCCAGCTTCCAGCCAAAGGCTACGGGATTTTAGCCTCCAGTATTCTTCTTCATTTCTGAAGGAGCGGTAAGTTCTGCATTGGGCTGCTTGCTCCTTTTCCAAATCTATTCTGGCAATGTCTATTGTTTCCATTTCATTCTGCAGCTGTCCCAACTACTGCACTGACTCCTTTCTTTGGGTATTGGGGTTTCTTTCCGGGAGTTTGCTCCATTCCTTGAGGGATTTTTTTGTTATTTTTAGTTTTTGTTCCCAGACAAAGTTGGGAGAGCCATTAACTGGGGTAGACCATGCCCATTGGACCGTCTCTGCGAACCCACTCTTTATTTTCCACAATGGGTTGAATCTGAATGGGATTGGGCCTAAGTTTTCTTCTTCCTCTAGCTGAAGCAGGATGGGTTTGTGGTCCGAGGTGAGCTTGGGGAGGATGGCAGTGGAAATCAGCTTCCTTTCCAACAACAAAGTGCTTTGGACCAGAAACCTATCCAATCTGGCAGAAATGTGTTCCTCCCCTGTCCTGTTATTGGTCCAAGTGTACAGCCCTTTGCGTGGTTTAAAATCCATTAGGTCCCACTGTTGTATAATGTATTCTACTACAAAAATCATTTGGTCCTTGTTGGACCTTACTCCCCTCTTTTCTTTTCCATTCATGACTAGGTTAAGGTCTCTGGCTATGATTATGTTGCTTGGGGAGTTTTGCTCTAGAAATTCATTTAAAGTTTTCCAACATTCTTTCTTTTCAGTGTGCAAAGTCGGAACATATAAATTGAATAATGCGATAGTTAACTTACTTGCTATGTGCTTAAGCTTTGTAAAGATCCAATGTTGTGTGTTATAGGAGTTGACAAGACTGAACTTCTCTGCCTTCCACAATGTTGCTATACCTCCGGAAGTGCCCCTTGCGCTGATTGCTTTCCCTGTGTTTTTCTGCCATTTGTATTTGCTGATCTCTAAAAGGGCTTCCCCTTCAATTTTTGTCTCTTGGAGCATGAGGATATCTGTTGGTTCCACTTTCATCAGATCCTTGACCGCTTCAATTTTTGTCGGGTTCCCCAGTCCTCTGCAGTTCCAAGAGACGGTTTTCATTACTTTTTGTTGGGGGTGATTGGGCCTCCTCCTTTTAAAGACCTTATTCTTGTGTTTCTGTCGATTGACATTTCTATGGTGGGTTGGCTTCCTTGGGTATTTTGTCTTTCTGCCTCTTCCTCCCTTGCTTCTTTATGAGATTTCCTTCCTGCTCTTTTAGCTGGCCTTTCTAGGATCTCATCCTCCGAGGAGCTTGATGGATCTATTGCTTTCTTTCTAGCTATGTCAGCATATGATGGAGAGGGGGCTACTTCCAGGGTTCCTGTTGTTTGCCTAGGTACCCCTGTATCTTTCCCATTTGGAGGGGGACTTGGTTGTATCCTGTTGTCCATGATTTCTGGTTCTTCTATGTCATTGTTGGGATTTTCTGTTTGAGGTTCTGCATGCGGTGGAGGGTTGGAGCTCCTGTCGATTTTCTCTTGCTCTATTTGCCCGGAGTTGTCGTTCTTCGTTTCTCCTTTGGTCCTGGATTTTGATGTCCTTGTTTTCTGTACTGTGATCCACTGATTTGCTTTCGCGTTTTCACTTTCTTCTACATTCCTTTTTTTGCAGTGCCTTGCGAAGTGGCCGTAGCCATGGCAGTGCCGACATTTGAAGGGTAGTTGCTCATAGTCTAGCTCCTGAATATGCGTCTAGTCTGTGGCCGTGAGTTTAATTGCCTCCGGTAATCCCACTTCCAGATCAACCTCCACGTAGATCCGTGCGCATGAGTACTGATCTTTTCTCGCTACTTGATCTATATACCTTCCGAGCGTGTTACCGATGCAATGATTTTTGGTTCCAGCAATGTAAAGGGAGATGAGGTAGACAAACCCACATTGGGACGGCAGAGGGCACATCCTGAGCTGGGTCAAAGTCCGGGGTCCATTTGTTCAGGTATAACCCCTGTGGCCCCATGAAGTATGGGCCGTTTTTGAAGATGAGGTTAATCTTCAGGGTTTTCAAAGACGAATACAAAGTATCATTTCCCTACGAAATGACTTTTTATTCCTTCTGATATGAGCGGGTTCTAGTTCCTCTGCACCCAGGCTTCGACGGATTTGGGAGAGGGCCAGAGCCTGGTAAATTGCCCGATGAGTCCTCTGTCTGCTAAGTTGATTGTCGTTCTGCAAGTTTCTTCCAATGGCAATTCAACGCTGGGGATGCAATCCAATTTCTTCACAAATTTCTGTTGTGCTGCTGACGGCGGTCTCTTGGAGGCTGCGGTGACCAGCTTCCTGAAGGCATCCAGTTCTGGCAAGGGGGTGAGGGGGGGGTAGGGATGGCGCCCCCACCAACGTCCATGGCTGGGGAGGCCCTGATCGCTGCAATGTACACGCGCTAGGTCGCGTCCTCACGCCCCTGCATGTTAGGTCGCGTTTTAATACTATATTACCATTTTTTAGTCATATCAAAATGTCATTTTAATCTATATCATAATATCTGAAAAAAAATCACAATTTTGCGGGAAATTAAAAACATAATCTCTGCTACCATTAGATATGAAAATGTGCAATGATTAATGCATCGAAATAACCATTTTTGAAAACATATAAGAAGAAGAAAAAATGATCTCGAAAATAAACATAGGTAAATTGTTCATTAACTTCTTGCTTTCAGTGTGATAATGTAGAAAATAAAAAATAGAGAGTACATTTCACATGGAAATCCAAGACTCTCTCATCTCCTTCTACTCTCGAATCCCCCCTGGAAATTTCCTCCAAGTCCACTCTGTAACTCACCTCCAAGTCTCTTCTCGGTCCTCTCCCTCCTCGATCCATTACAATTCCCAGATTTTATAGAAAAATTACAATTCTACAATTGTTACCAGCTTTGAAGATCAATTCTAAAAATAAAGTTAATCTGGCAAGAAATTTTGGATTGAAAGGAATCGAGTGCCCAAAATATCTGGTTGAAATATGCTATGCCACTTGTTCCTCAAATGTAGCACTCTAAACAACTTGCAATAAATTACATTTTTATATTTCCAATCTTCTCAACATTTTATAATATAAGAGCAATTTGAAGACTAGAGATCAATAAATTTGAAGTAAATCTCATCATCCTCCTTAGTTGGCTTGGTTCTAGGTATGCCACCAATCCTATTTTGTTGTAATCAAACTGTCAATTTGTTGAAGGTGTGGCCACCTGAAACTAATTATACATTGAATCTTCCTTCAATGCCTTTGAATATACAATTGCTTCTTATCTGTTGCATGGATATATGCAAACAATATCTGATCTATCATTGATATGGACACAATTATCACCTTGATCTCGATTTGATACAATCTCGTGCACTCTTTTCTTACTTGATTTATGAGTATTTAGCTTATATATCTAGCCAACAAACTAGTCCAAGATCATTCTCCTCATTCAAGGCTTTCCAATGCATCCTTTCATGCTCGGTTCCGTGCCCTGAAACTCGAGATACAAGTGTTTGAACCGAAAGCACTAGAGTTGTCGATCTACTAGTTAAGTGCACATGATCCGTTGATATTACCTTTTATTTTAGGGGAGTTCGTGAGTTTTGATAGTTGATATTTAGTTGATGACAAGCTTAATATATTGTGGATGATATGTGGAATGAATTCCATATCTATTTTTTAAAACAATATAATATAATAAGAAAAATATAATATAATAGGTGAAGATAAAAGTTACTTAGGGACTTGTATTAAAGTTAAAAGTATAATGGTAATGTGGCCATATAACGTGGAATAATAATGGGTAAAAATATAATACATTTTATTTAAGTTTTATTTATGTATAATATATACATTATATATATAATTTGAAATAAAGGGGGTATAGTGTATGTTAATAAGGGTAAAGAGTTGAATAGCATAAAAAAAATTGGGAACTAAAGGCGTGGTTCTGGAGAAATTTTCAAGGTAGGGTTTGATAGTCATGGCCTCAACAGTGACCAGAATGGTCACCAAAGGGGGAGGGAATGCAACTCCCTCATACAAGAAGGTAGTGGTGGACAAAGGGAAAGGCCTATGAGGTAGCAGTTTCAAAGAACCTCTAACATGTACCTTGGGATCAGGATCAGAAAAGAACCAAGAGGGCAACCAAGAAAAAAGTGATCACGTGGGGGAAGGATCTAGAGAAGCCCAAAACGACGTGCAAGCAATGGAGAACCCCAGTGGGGCAGAGGGGTGCAACCCGTGAAAACTAAAACAACATTGATACCTAAGGTTATACTAGAATACCCCCAAACACAACTCTTTCGGAATCAAATGAAGATGCATGCACTAATATGCAAGTTCATGGGCCTATGGCCCACAAAGAAAACATTGTGCAACTGGATAAAATACCATTGGAAGCCAAGTGGAGAAGTGGAACTCCTCTGGGGCTCGAAAGGTTTCTTCATCGCAGTCTTTATGAACCTGGAGGATAGGGATAAAGTCTTTAAGGGGGGACCATATTTCCACGCCTCAGCGGGGCTGTAAATTCGTCCTTGGAAGGAAAATTTCTCCCCAGAGAAAGAAACCTTTAAAAATGTCCCAATCTGGCTAAGTATTTACTCCTTACCGCTAGACTACTAGCTTCCATCCACCTTCGAAGCCATAGGGAACAAGCTCAGAAAATATTTCAAGACATCGGAAGCTACTCTAAAAGGCAGATATACATCCTATGCAACGATCTGCATGAAGAAGGATGTTTCGGGAGCGCTCCCGGAAGCCATAAGCCTGGATTTTAGGGATGACGAATGGATACAAAGCATAGACTACGAGAAGATCCCATTTTGATGCAGAAGATGTCATGAACATGGACACCTACTGAGAGAATTTTCTCTTAACAAAAAACAAGAAGCAGAAAACACCAAGCTACAACAGGATGAGGACGGTTTTGTGAAGACAAATCACAAAGGCATAGGAAAAAATAGACAAGGCAAGGCCCTAACAAGAAAAACTTTGGAATCCAGGCTTAGAACAGATGGAAGGGGAAGGCCAAACCAAGGGGAAGAAGGAGGGACAAAAAATACGAAAGATAAGGATGTGAGGGAACATGCAACTCAGGAGAACACAGAAACTCCAAGCAACAAAGGCGAACAATGAGGCAACGAAAGTCCCAAGGAAGGAGGAAATGAAGATGCCAACACCCCAATGCAAGAAGAAGATGGAGATTCAAAGATGACTCCAAGTGAGGTAGGAACAAAGGACCCAGATCTCTGAGATATTTTGGAAAGGGAAGGAATAGATCTACCGAATATACTAGAGCAATGGAAAAGGCAGGGAGTAGGCAATGTGTTAGTAGAGAAACTCGATCACATTCAATATCTCTTACTCCTAAGGGAGGAAACGAAATACTGAGGGATCAAGCACATGCATTGTGAGATAGGACACCTAAGAATCGAAACAGGCGATGGACAACCAAAACACTCACCCAAGTAGGAAAGGCGGAAGAAAGGAAAAAAAAACAAATAGTGTAGCCCTACAAGAACTAGGAGCCCTGCTGATAAATTTAGGTAAGATTAAAAAGATCTTTCCAAATTCCCCCCCCACATGTTTAAATGAAGATCATAACATGGAATATAAGAGGCCTAAATAGCCCAAGAAAGCAAAGAATCCTTAAAAATAGATTGAGTAAGGAACAATCTGACCTATGTTTCATTCAAGAGACAAAATGCACTTTATACGAAATGGGAACAATTAATAAAAAACCCTAGAGGAAGTACAAGATGTTGGTTGTCGAAAGACAACAGATGGTGGGAGGTATCCTCACCTTGTGGAACCCACAATCAGTGAACCTAATAGTATTAGAAGCCACGATAAACACACTTTCTATTAATACTCAAATCATAGGGAGCACGGAGGAAATTCTATGCACTAATGTGTATGGCCCCTAGGTGATGGAGGAAAAAAGGAGATTGCACCTTGACCTAGAGAATTTAAAGGAGGGTACCCGCAACCTCCATTGGATCTTGGCAGGGGATTTCAACATCATCACTACACTTGCGGAGAAAAAAGGGGGAACCAGGAGACTGGATAGAGATGAGAAATATTTCTCAGCATTCATTGATACAATGAAGCTCATGGACATCAGGACCAACAATGGTCAGATCACCTGGAACAACAAATGACTAGGTCAATACCAAATAGCTACAAGGCTAGATAGATTCTTGGTGTCAGAATCAATCATGTTGCAGGGACTAACTTTGGACTGCAACATCCTCCCATGGGGGGGATCAGATCATTGGCCAGTTCAACTGGAAGAAAATTTTCAAACCACACTGAGGAATAGACCATTTAGATTTGATAATTTCTGGATCGACCATCCCACCTTCAAGGAGAACATCAACCAATGGTGGCAGGAGGAACTTCTGGAACAAGGGACAAGGATGTTCAAACTTCACAAAAAACTCAAATACATCAAACAAAAGCTCAAGGAGTGGAACAAGGAAGTCTTTGGAAATATAAACCAGGGGAAAAAGAGAATCGAGGAAATAATGAGGAAACTAAAGGAACACTGCATCGAAGAGGGATACATAGAGGATCGAAAAAAAGAAGAGATCCATTTGAACTAGGAATGGGAAGCGAGATGCCAGGAGGAAGAAACCCTGTTGCGTCAAAATTCCAGAATAAGGTGGCTAAAGGAAGGTGAGAGGAATACCAAGTTTTTTCATAGAACAAGTATTGCAAGAAGATTTGACAATAAAATCTTGAAGATTAGGGATCAATACGGGATCAAAAGAGAATCCCAGTAGGAAATTGAGAATACACTCGTCAACCACTTCCAAGGGATAGCCTAAGAACCAAACCCAGATAGATCAGAGGCCATACAAATAATAATTCAGCACATCCCCAAGCTGGTCACAGAGGAGAAATTTTTTGGCTTAAGCAAACCCATTGCCAAGGAAGAAATTGACCAAGTGGTCCAGGAGATGCCCAATGGAAAGGCCCCAGGCCCAGATGGTTTCATAGTGGAATTCTTCAAAGCCTGCTGGGAAGTGGTTAAGCATGATATTTACATGGTGGTGGAGGAATCCAGGAGATCAACATCCATCCTGAAAGCTTTAAATGCCACAATGATCACTCTAATCCCGAAATAAAATGAAACTAGAACCCTAGATTGCTACAGACCTATAGCTTTATGCAATGTAGTTTACAAGATAATGTCCAAAGTCATAGCCAATAGACTAAAGACACTACTTCCCACACTGATTGCACAGGAACCAGTAGGTTTCGTGGAAGGCAGACAAATATTGGACAATATCATCAAGGCCCATGAGATCATTCACATGCTGAAAAGCCAAAGGAGAGGGGGGATGATAATCCAACTTGATTTGGCAAAGGCTTACGACAAAATAAGATGGCACTACATGGCTATGACTCTGGAATCTTTTGGGTTCAACCAACACTAGATCAAATAGATAGTTACTATAGTCTCATCGACAAGATACTCGCTACTAATAAATGGAGCCCCAGCCAAACCTTTCTATCCATATAGAGGCATAAGACAAGGGGACCTACTATCCCCTTTCTTGTTCATTCTAATGATGGAAGGGCTAAGCATAAGTATAAAAAGTGCAACTGCAGCTGGGGAAATAAAAGGTATTAAACCTTATGAAAACTTTCCAACCTCCACACACCAATAGTTCGTTGATGATACCCTACTCCATGGCACACCCACGGTAAAGGAAGAAAAGTCTTTCAAAAGAATATTATAATACTTTGGGGAAGCTTCGGGGGCAGAAATCAACTACTCCAAATCCATGAAATACTTCTTCAACACTAATCCAGCAATTCAACGCAACTTGGCCAACATTATGGGGTTTGAATGCAAAACACTCCTAATGAAATACTTGGGAATCCCCCTAATGGACATAGCCTGCACCAAGGCCACGTGGGAAGGTGTTATCAGCAAACTGTGGGAGAGGGTAAAAAATTGGACATATAGAACCCTAAACCTGGCTAGAAGGCTTATCCTCACCAAAACAGTTATTCAAGCAATCCCGACGTATATGATGTTAGTGTTCTGAGCCCCCAAAGGAATTCTACAAAAGATAAGAGCCATCCAACGAGACTTCCTATGGAACAATGTAGAACATAAAAAGAAATGGGCCCTGGTGGCCTAGGATAAGGTTTGCAAACCAAAAAGCAAAGGCGACCTGGGGTTACAGGACCCATAGGTAACCAACGAAGCCTATGGGGAAAAAGACCATCCGTTACTATGGACAAACCTTTGGAAGGCCAATTCTGTCCTGAACATAAGCGAATAGGAGGGAATTCGGTTCATGGGCGCAAGGGAGGGATCAGCCATATGGAATATTTTCTGGCACAACAAGCACTGGATCCAGAAACATGGCTTCTGGGAAGTCAGAATTGGTAGAACAACGAGGTTTTGGGAGGACGCATGGAAACAGGTACCCAGAATGGAAAATCCAGATAGAGAGGAGCTTCAATGGGAAATCATTGGGAAAGGAAAAACAAAAAAACATCATTACTGGATGCAAAGGGAAGGCAGTGCCAGGTGGCAGATCTGGGACAAACTTAAGCCACAAAATAGAGCCTTGACCGAAACCATTACAAAAGAGGTGGAGGAGGAATTGGGAAGAATGAAAATTGGGGTCTCGGAAGAAGAGGACCAATTGAAGTGGGGCAGGAAAAATGGGGGTGAATTCAACTTAAAAGAAGAAAGATATTACATCGTGGGTCACGACCAAGAAAATCAAGAGAAAAAGTGGGAAAAAAATTGGAAAAGCCCCCAATGGCCAAAAATCAAAATGTTCAAATGGCTTGTTCTAGAAAACTAAATTCGAACTTGTGAGAACCTCATGAAAAGAGGTTTCATAGGGCCCTCTCGGTTCCATATCTGTTGAGACAAGGAGGAAACAACTAATGACCTCCTCGACGAATGCAGTTATACAATAGAGATTTGAGATTGGGCGGTAGCCATATTCCACCAATCCAATAGAATCTGATGGAACATCGGTGCAACAATCAACAACTGGAATGAGGGTTACAATGAAAATGAAATGGTGAACCTCTACTGGACTCTAATGTTGGGGATGATCATCTGGGAAATATGGAAATAATGAAATAGGTGCATCTTTAGGAATGAAAGCATATCGGCAGAAAGAATAAAGGAGACAATAGTCTCTCAAATAAGAGAAATGGTGTAGAGCCGCAAATTCAAGATGGAGAAATCACAACTCACAGACTAATACTCCTGGATACTGGACCTGTTCCAACTGAAAAATTGGTGCAACAACCTAACTGTAGGGTGCAACCAGCAACTCTAGATAGGATCCCACAACTAGACTCCCCCTCCATCAGGGTTCCTCAAACTAAACTTTGACGGGGCGGCAAAAGGAAATCCAGGAGTGGCAGGGGCAAGAGGTGTGATCAGAGAAAGTGGTAGAAACATCATCCAACTGTACACTGGGGGCATGGGAAACTCAACCAAAAACACGGCAGAATTTGGAGCCCTGGAACTTGGCCTCGAAATCCTAAGTCATGAAAGGATGACAAACATCATCCTGGAAGGTGACTCCACCATGGTTATCAACACAACGAAAATACTCCAAAACAACACCAGAGTGGTCAAGGTTCAGCGCCACTAGCGCCTAGCACACTCCCTCTAGAAAATCTAGAAACATCTAATAACTCTGAACATAGTGGAGTTGTGCTGGGTATGTAGGTCAACGAATGCACTAGAAGACAAGCTCGCCAACGAGGGGGTCGGCAAGGAAGGCCCTGAACTAGAATACACATGGATCAACATTCCGGATGGGGAACTCAGAATAGACTATAACCACCTTGCGACAAAAGATCATGAAGGAAGGTTAAGCTTGGAAGGTAAAATCAAGGAGAATATCGCAAGGCCCCAGGGTTGTTATGCGAGCCCCATGAAGGATAGTAGGACCCACTACTCTGACACTAATCATCATGAAATATTATAATAAGCAGCAGATGAACGATTGGAAGCAAGGCCAATATTCCAGTAAGAGGCATGGGGAAAGCATGAGTGAAAGGCTAGGCAACAAGTCGCATGAAACAAATGATGTAAGGCATGTGGGCAGATGATAACCCAGATAGACCCACTAGGACAGGTACAGGTACAAAGAGAAGCACAATCAGATCACAAGCGATCAAGGGTAGTAACCGCACAGGGACAAAGGATGACCTATTATGACTATCTGAGCCTCAACATTAAAATTGAAGGAAGCGCACATCACCATGAGAAAACCAATATTGAAAGGACGTGTTCGCAATGGGGAAAGGTCAATAAGAAGAGGGACAACATAAATAAACGCAATCAGAAGGAGCACAAAAGTAGGGATTTTCACAGAGTCCAGAGGAGGGATAGGAAGAATACCTAGGAAGTGAGGCATAGGCTGAGTAACCAACACAAGAGTTGCGTTACACAGAGTAGGATGGCGCATCTAAGGAAAACTCACAGGAAAAGGATTCCCCTGGGAAGGAAGTCCCGAACAGTCCGAGGCGGAAAAACATAATGGCACAGGCTGCAAAAGATGCTAAGGGCACCTTCCAAACTCAATTTGTGTCAAAGGGGAAGGCAACCATCACCTGGTGGGAGAAGGACTTAAAGAACAAGTGCAAAGGTAAAGCGTGGGATGAATTGGTACATGAAGAGAACTGGGTAATTGATCCGGGGGCCACACAACCCAAGGAAACCCTCTTCCACAAAACGGTGGAGATGGCATGGATAAATAAGATGATCGAAAAAACAATTTCAGAGAATGAAGAAGCTAGGAAGGAGGATAATAAGGAAAACAAGACAATGTTGGACAAGATCCTGCGTCACCTCAGCAGTCTGGAAACTATTACCAATCTGTTAGTAGAGGTAGAGAAGGACCAGAAAAGCAAGCTGGAGTGTTTGGTTGGCCAATTCCACCTCTACCTACATTATGTACATCACATGGACACCATGCCCACAAATGGACAAGGTGCACCAAATAAAATCAGGAAAACTTGCATAACCCCACAAAAGGAAGATAACAAGAGCTAGGCAGATGGTGGGAAGGAGCATCCCCAGGTGCAGAAACACTTCATTGTTTTGGATTAATGAATTGGCAGTCCTACCAGGCCTAGTTAGGTTAGCATGAATATATTTATCTCTCTGGTTTAGGAGAATGTTTTTAGTCTCTTCCTTTATATACATGCTATTTTCTCCAACTGAACTTGGAAGGTCTGGTCTGGTTTCCCTTGGTGGCAGACTAGAACCATCCCTCGCTAATTACAACTTGTGGAACTAGGGACCCCCTGGCCTGGTTACCTTCTAGGCAGACCATGAGGCCCACCTTTTGTATCATATTATCTTCATTAATATAGATCCTTACACTCACTTACAAAAAACAAAAAGGGTAAAGAGTTGAATGATGGGTGGGGTTATAGTACATAGGTGGTAGTAAGTAGAATAAAATTATTTTGTTTTATTTTTTAATTTTAAAATAAAGCTATAGGTTAGGCTAAAGAATTTAAAATTTTGGCTTGGTGGAAGTGTCAAATGAGTACTTACTAAATAAGAAAGATGGTGGGTTTTTGGACAAGGTGGTGAGAAAGCCAAACTTTAGATGTGTCAAATAATGTTACAACATATCACATTACAGAAAAAAAGTCTTGGTGAATTCAGGTAGGGCTGGTATAGGAGTAGTGCACATAACTTCTTTCAAGACTTGGAAGGATTGGTCAACTACTGGAGTTCAACTGAAAGAATTCTTTTTAAGAAGAATTATGAGATGGTGGAAAACAACTTCCTTTATTGGACTGTAGCTACAATTTTCATACTTGTGGCTTCTTTATCAAGCTACGACTCACCGTGAGAAATGGATCTAGTAGACAAATCATAGATTTAGTGATTGAGAGTGGTGGCTAGGGAAAACCATGGCCACAAGGGAAACTTTTGTTGGCTTGCATTACTTTTTATTTCTTCATATTAAACACTCCAATGACCCTTTAAACTTGAAAACTAAACTATGCTCACAAGTATGCAAGAAAAATGAAACATGCTCAAGGGAAATGATTTACAATTGAAGGGGAATTAGTTATTTTCATGCTAACTATTAAACACTTGTATTAAATGAGGATGGTCATGTGAATTAAGGATACGACCTTTTAAATTTTATACAATACCTAAACCTAATCCCACAAAGGTTTCCCAATATTTATTAGTTATTTCATTTTAAATCCAAGATTAACATAGTGAAATATAGGGTCTTGGGAAAAAATGGATTGGGAATGAAATGGAAAAAAATGAAATTGATGGTGGAAAAATGACATTATTGACTCAATGAGTCTTCAACCAATAAAAAAAACATATATTCATCTACCATGAAACATATACAACATAGCAAGACTAACAATGAATTGCTACCTCTTCATATATCAATGTTTTAGTCAAGGTTGAAGCCATAACTCCACTAAAAACTCCTTCAACCATGCACATGTTTGGTAAGAAGATAAGATCCTTGAATCAAAACAATGAACTCTCATGACCTCTTATGAAATGTAAAGGATGAAGCATAGTAGGTCTATTCCACGTCATATCAAACCATATCCCACCAACTAAATTTTACCTTCAGTATCATAGCATAGGTATATTTTCCATCAAGGTCATGTCGTTAAGTACATTATTGGTTTCTAAGGTAAAATCATTGATAAATATAAGAGAAAATTCAACCTAGAACTATAGTTATACTATCATTAGGGTGGTTTCACTCATCTATGTTTGAGGAGGATCATAATGGAATCATAGAACCTTCTCCATAATGTGTTTGTAGTAGAAATATATAAGTAACAATGGGTCTATTTGAGACATATATGAAAATATTGCATACAAGGCATACTTAAGGGCTACTTCACATTATGATTCCAACATTAGAAGACAACTTGTTCAATATCATGTATACTTGTAACAATTATCTTTGAGGAGATGATGGTTCACTTTGTTTTCAAACTGAAATTCAACATTGGGAGAAATACAACTTTATATTACATCATGTTGTTGGCAAATATGAAAGGATGAGTGAGTATAATAGAGACATATATACTCCTTAACAATTCAGGCTTGATAAAATTAAATTTCTAGGAGAGTGTGGTAGAAAAGAAAAAATATTATAGCAAGATGTAGGGAGTGTGGCAATAGAGAAAAGGGGGTATTATTTAGTTCAAAGGAAAAAAAGATACTTTTACTATCTATCTTTTCATTAGATGGATTGACATGTCATATCTACTGAGTTTATATATTGTTTTAGTAACAATGACAATTTGTGGACAATATGACATTACCCATTTTAGAGAAGCACTATAACTTTTTCGGTTTCATTGGATAACATGGAATTATCTATAGGACAACTCTATAGAGTTGTTAGATGGGAGTCACTAGAATTCCCTCTATGCCTATTTTCATCTAGTTTGGTAGTCTCCACTGCCTATCTAGGATTGTGTCGTAGGATTTGACAACAAGACTAGTCAACTACATGGTCACAATGTACTAATTGGCTATTAGAGAAAATTGTGTGGCCTATTAATAGTTAAATTTTTTGGGGATGTCTTATTTCTAAGATATTACACGTGACCACTTATTGCAAGTGCATTATACTACTTACTGTATCTCAATTCAATTGCTTACAAAATTAACATTCCATTTATTAGTTTACTAGCTATTCAAGTTCTTTTAGAGTGATACTAAAATACATATAACTTCTTCATGGCCATCGTGGAATACACTATATGATGCAAGTATAGTATTTCTGACACTTGAATCTGTTAGGACTGAAATGACAACCTCATGAGGATGTAGACCCCCCTGTGTTTTTATAGAGGTGGTGTTATAACTCTAAATTGCTCTACACATGCATACATGGCCTTGGCCATCTTACTTGCATTTTTTGCCAAAGAACTATTGAGAAGCTTGTCTTAAAAAAACAATTTTAGAAGATGTACATGCCCTGCACCATTACTAACCATGTACATATGCTTGCTGCACCACTACAACTTGCGTACATACGCATGCTACACCATTACAGCCTGCATATACTTGCAAAAGTTGTAAAAAATAAAAAGTTGCAAGGAATTCGTTGAAATTGATGGGATATTGGAGGTTTCCCAACTAATCCACCTGCTATATCCTGTCACCCAACCTAGAACTATAGTTATACTATCATTAGGGTGGTTTCACTCATCTATGTTTGAGGAGGATCATTATGGCATAATAGAACCTTCTCCATGTTAGCGATATTTCTTGTAGGGGGGTTAGAATGCAAAAGGATGGGTCAAAAACCCATTTATCCTAAGTCCGGGGTGCTAACGTGCCCATGATTAAATGAAAGACAGGTTTGGACCCCCCCCCGCCTTTCTACCTTTAAGTGGGGGGGGGGGTCCGGAATCCGGGGTGCACCTCTTCGACGGTCCAGATTAGCGCGCCCAGATCAACGGCGATAAAAACCATTCCGGACCCCCCTGCCTTTCTACATTTAAGCGGAGGGGGGGGGTCCAGAATCGCAGATGCAGCTTTCCGACAGCCTAGATCGATGCGCCCGAATCAACAGCTCATGAACAACCTCATCCCTCTCTGCTGCCTTGCCTTTAGCCTGCGTGGGCCCTTCTCCTGTCATATCACCTTCCAACCGTCGTTCTCTTGCTGCCATGTGGCATCCTTCTACCTCTCCCCTATGGTCTGCGTGGTCTTCCTCCCTTCTCATCCTCCACACACCATCTGCCATGCGTCTCCTTCCCTCCACATCAGCCTCCCATCAAAGTGTGTCCATCACGTCTGCTCCCCTATAACCTCTCTCGTCCCCTCACCGCTTCTTGCTCCACTCCCCATTGTTTTGGTCTCATCACTCCATTCCCATGCCCCACTGTTGGCGCTGGCTTCCACGCATATCTTTTGAGACAATCAGTTACTCCAGGTGGCTACATGGGAGGCCCTCCACGTCCCGAAGGTGCTGAGTTGGTCGGATCGGCCTCAGTCCCAATGAAGCAGTTATTGAGGCGGTTGGTGGTGGTTAGACATCTCCTCTGCCATAATGGGAAAGCACGGCCATGAGTTTAAGACACGTCGATTCACCGTTGGAACTGTCAAAGAATTAAGATTGCGTCTAACATAAGTTGCACGATCTTTCAGATGTTGACTGTCAGAAGCCATGCAGACGCAAAGCTTTCAATGCAGTGTCTTGATTTTGCTGCTGTTGTCATTTTGAGTATATGAAGGCGTTTTCGCCATTTTTGTATCTATCGATGGTAGAGCTAAGCTCCTGACTGTAAAGTTTCAGTA
Source organism: Picea engelmannii (assembly GCA_009831015.1). Classification (NCBI taxonomy): domain Eukaryota; kingdom Viridiplantae; phylum Streptophyta; class Pinopsida; order Pinales; family Pinaceae; genus Picea; species Picea engelmannii. The sequence goes on from ML777981.1 coordinate 962,114, forward strand.
AAGATTCTGGTTTTCTGGTCATGTATCTATGTTTGATACTTCTGGGTTTATAACAAACAGTTCTTCTGTTTCATCTATGTTTCATCTCATGACAGAGAGTTCACAGTCGAAGGATTCGCATGGATTACTACAATTTTGTTATGATAAAGGATTTGTTATGGCATCATTGTCTTCTCTGATCTTTTGTGTTTGAATATAAGAGGATCTTGTGTTTGAATTCTTTCTTCTTCAGTCTGTTATGAACCTGACGTTTATGGTAGACCTTCGCACCCTTCTCATACCAGTCTTCCCCCTAATCACCCTTTATTTGCAACTCATTGTTTGGAGTTTATCAAGACCTCACTCGTTCATGCATGCCTGGCCTAGTTTCTGAGTTGAGACGACCGTTCCGAGTTTTCTTCCATTTGATCACCCCTTTCAAACAAATCGTGACATTAAACTGATGGGCGTCGAGCTCTGCTCCTGCAAGCAATCCAGGAGTGACTTCCGGCTCCAACACTCCATAATGTGTTTGTAGTAGCAATATCTAAGTAGAAATGGGTCTATTTGAGACAGATATGAAAATATTTCATACAAGGCATACTTAAGGGCTACTTCACATTATGATTCCAACATTAGAAGACAACTTGTTTAGTATCATGTATACTTGTAGCATTTGTCTTTGAGGAGATGATGGTTCACTTTGTTTTCAAACTGAAATTCAACATTGGGAGAAATAAAACTTTATATTACATCATTTTGTTGGCAAAGATGAAAGGATGAGTGATTATAATAGAGATAGATATACTCCTTAACAATTCAGTCTTGATAAAATTAAATTTCTAGGAGAGTGTGGTAGAAAAGAAAACAAATTATAGCAAGATGTAGGGAGTGTGGAAATAGAACAAAGGGAGTATTGTTTAGTTCAAAGGAAAAAAAGATACTTTTACTATCTATATTTTCATTAGAAGGATTGACATGTCATATCTACTGAGTTTATCTATTTTTTTTAGTAACAATGTTAGTTTGTGGACAATATGACATTACCCATTTTAGAGAAGAACTATAACTTTTTTGGTTTCATTGGATAACATGGAATTATCTATATGACAACTCTATGGAGTTGTTGGATGGGAGTCACTAGAATTCCCTCTATGCCTATTTTCATCTAGTTTGGTAGTCTCCACTACCTATCCAGGATTGAGCCCTAGGCTTTGACAACAACACTAGTCAACTACATGGTCACAATGTACTAATTGGCTATTAGATAAAATTGTGTGGCCTATCAATAGTTAAAAAAAATTAGGATGTCTTATTTCTAAGATATTACAAGTGACCACTTATTGCAAGTGCATTATACTACTTACTGTATCTCAATTCAATTGCTTACAAAATTAGCATTCCATTTATGAGTTTACTAGTTATTCAAGTTCTTTTAGAGTGATACTAAAATAGATATAACTTATTCATGTCCATCATGACATACACTATATGATGCAAGTATAGTATTGTTGACGCTTGAATCTGTTAGGACCGAAACGACAACCTCACGAGGATGTAAATCCCCCTGATTTTTTATAGAGGTGGTGTTATAACCCTAAATTTCTCTACGCATGCATACATGGCCTTGGCCATCTTACTTGCATTTTTTTCCAAAGCACTGCTGAGTAGCTCTTCTTTAAAAACCAATTTTTAGAAGATGTACATGCCTTGCACCATTCCTAACCACGTACATATGCTTGTTGCACCACTACAACTCGCGTACATACACATGCTACACCATTACAACCCGCATATACTTGCAAAAGATGTAAAAAATATAAAGTTGCAAGGAATTCATTGAAATTGATGGGTTATTGGAGGTTTCCCAACTAATCCACCTACTATATCCCGTCACCCAACCTAGAACTATATTTATACTATCATTAGGGTGGTTTTACTCATCTATGTTTGAGGAGGATCATTATGGCATCGTAGAACCTTCTCCATAATGTGTTTGTAGTAGCAATATCTAAGTAACTATGGGTCTATTTGAGACAGATATGAAAATATTGCATACAAGGCATACTTAAGGGCTACTTCACATTATGATTCCAACATTAGAAGACAACTTGTTCAGTATCCTGTATACTTGTAGCAATTATCTTTGAGGAGATGATAGTTCACTTTGTTTTCAACTAAAATTCAACATTGGGAGAAATACAAATTTATATTACATCATGTTGTTGGCAAAGATGAAAGGATGAGTGAGTATAATAGAGACAGATATACTCCTTAACAATTCAGTCTTGATAAAATTAAATTTCTAGGAGAGTGTGGTAGAAAAGAAAAATGATTATAGCAAGATGTAGGGAGTGTGGCAATAGAGCAAAGGGAGTATTATTTAGTTCAAAGGAAAAAAATATACTTTTACTATCTATCTTTTCATTAGATGGATTGACATGTCATATCTATTGAGTTTATCTATTTTTTTAGTAATAATGTCAATTTGTGGACAACATGACATTACCCATTTTAGAGAAGCACTATAACTTTTTTTGTTTCATTGGATAACATGGAATTATCTATATGACAACTCTATAGAGTTGTTGGATGGGAGTCACTAGAATTCCCTCTATGCCTATTTTCATCTGGTTTGGTAGTCTCCACTGCCTATCCAGGATTGAGCCTTAGGATTTGACAACAATACTAGTCAACTACATGATCATAATGTACTAATTGGCTATCAGAGAAAATTTTGTGGCCTATTAATAGTTGAAAACTTTGAGGATGTCTTATTTCAAAGATATTACACGTGACCACTTATTGAAAGTGCATTATACTACTTATTGTATCACAATTCAATTGCTTACAAAATTAGCATTCCATTTATGAGTTTACTAGCTATTCAAGTTCTTTTAGAGTGATACTAAAATAGATATAAATTCTTCATGGCCATCATGACATACACTATATGATTCAAGTGTAGTATTGATGGTGTTTGAATACGTTAGGACCGAAACGACAACCTTACGAGGATGGTGTTATGTTTCCAAGAAACTCCTTAGGGTTGTAGGCTAAGGATGCTTGGTAACTTAAGAAATCAATAATCAATGTGTGTGGATCAATGAGATGACTGAGGATGGCTAATGAGAAGAACAACTTATCATGCATTCGAATGAGCCAGTGCTTTTAGAAACCAATAATCAGATACAGTAATTTGGAATGGGGTATGAAGAACACTATTCTAGATAACCAAGTCCATTAACATGCAGGGTCATACAAGATAGTAAGAGTTCATTCAATTCGAATTCATGAGCTAAATAAGAAGATGACAGTTCTTAATAGCTAAGCTAAATTGAATTGAATTACAGAGTAATGAAACACATGAGAAAATATGATATTAGTAGCAAAAGAAAACTGTGATTCATATCAAAATAAGAGTCTAAGTACATAGGCCAAATGTATCCAAGATTGAACCCTTAGTCCTCCAAAATTCTTTGGCTTTATAGCCTTTTACAATCAGTTTCAGATCCTAAAACAATGGATCTGATATTCTAAAAATAGAAATTCAAAACTGATTTACAAAAGATAAGGGGAGATCCTCAAGATGAGGTCAACCTCTATCTTTTGGTCTTCAAACATTGGTTGAAAGTTGATGAAGTGTAGCTTAGCCTTCCAAGGTTGTTTGATCAAATCCTCCAAAGATGGAATTCGAATTTGATGATGTGTGCCAAAAATCCCTATCATTTTGCTCTTGAAAATGACCCAATCTAGTCAAAAAATTCCCTTTTGACTTTCATCCCCAAGAATGGCCTTCAGATTTTGACTTGATAATTCACCACCTATCTATTTGAAACCTTTTCAAACCATTCTAACCCAAAAAATCCTGATCTGGGCGAAAATTTGGCTATTCTGGCCATGACAGGCTTTCAACAGCTAACTTACCTGAAAATCTGCTCCTTAGTTGTTGAAAGGCGCAACTTTCAACAGCTAACTAGTTAAAATTTTGCCTTCTGCGCTGGTGAAAGCGCATATTTTTTCAAAATCAAATTTCTCGGTCATGGAGAGCCTGTTTTGCATGCTTAATTAGTCGATCGACATCTACAAATCCTAATATTTCCAATGGTGCTTTCAAATCTACATATGGAGTCCAGGAAGCTATTCAAATTTTCCCTACAAGATTAGGCATCGTTTTTTCAAAAATGATGGTGCGTTTTTTATCGCTAACATCTGGCTCCAACTGAGATGGATACCTCCCTGCAAGGTCTCCAAGAACCTAGTAGACCTTGTGCCTTTAGTATTGGGCCATGGATTCATTCAGCCTTTTCGGTGGTTAATGAGCACACACACGGGCTCGCCTAAACCACTGAAAATCAAAGCACTGTCAAAAATCAAAATTTCAAAGATTTATTTACCTGCATGGTTGCATTTAGTTTCAAGGATTCTTAGAAGAAACTCCCTTTTTTCTATCAACAACAGCCTTTCATTTAATCTCCTTCTCCTCTCCTTCTACTGCATCTTCTTGTAGTTCCATACGGCCTTCAGATGTCGTAAATGAACCATTCTGCAAAGGATATGAACTAATTGCACTGCCTGTGACACTGTCCTCAATTGCATATGGAATAGAAACAACTGGTAAATGTTGTACTGTAGTTAGCAGTTCACTTTCATTCCCAACTATCTGGTCTGTGTAGATAGAAGCTGGAACTGAGGAAGCTGTTGAGGTGACTGCATGAGGAATTTTTTCCCTTGTTGTACTAAACTTGATTGAAACTGATCAATAGTAGCTAATGGCCAGCCTTTAAGTGGTAGGCAATCCCCCCTTGATTTATACATGTATTTAATATATTGGATTTCATTTGCACAGCTCCTGGGAGTCCAAAAAGAGATGGATCTATGATAAGGGACCTTTGATTCAAAACTACATTAACATCATTCTTGTTTTTCTGGGCACTAACACCCATCTATTGAGATCGAGCCTGAACTTGCTGCTACGCTGCAGTAACACCCCAGAAGGATTAGATACAACTTTGAGCAGAGCAGTTCTGTTTGTATCAAGAAGTTGTCCAGGTGAATCCCCATCTCTTTGGTGTGGATGTTTCAAACGCTCCTCATAAATTTTAGTTGCCATGGCATTTGCTTGTTGACTGTCATAGTATGTTCTCATAATTTATGCCATTAGATACTCCATTAAGAGAATCATGATTGACATCCCTTCTTTGCTGTTGATGGGCATGTCTCTGTTGTCATTTAAACAATCAACATTCTTCTCCTTCCCCTGTAACTCTACAAGGAAGTGATATGCAGGATCACATCTAGATCTTGAGAAACATGAGTCCCAAAGCTCAATCTTGATAGAGAAGGAACACCGGGCTTTCCTTGACAGGTACACGTAAAGGCACTATCACCAATAGCTCAAATAATAGTCCAATAAGAACAGGGATGACAAAGATCCACAATGACAACAGAACAAAACTTTTCACAACAATCATGAACCACATTAAAACTTGGTTAACAAGATATTTCAAGTTGTGAGATTTTAGATAATGAACAACATATCCAATTCCAGCTACAATAGCCCAAATAATATAGTATCCAATGTTGAAGGTGTAAATATCATTGCATTTGATCCTAGGTGTAATAGAAAACTGAGGAATGGAAGCAAACAATGCCCGACCAAGAGAAACAGGTACCACCACCAGGGCTGAGTTGAAGGAAAGTAAATTGAGCCATGCCCAAAACCTTTGAGGAATTACAGCACTGTGTACACATCACTGAACTCAAGACCTATATAGCCATCCCCTATTATAGTTATTCAATCCGGTACCTACTCCATCTTCAATGCATGGTTACTGGTATATACAATCTTGCCATCAACTTCAATTCCTGGGGAAACAAAAGGAATAGATTCTGTCGCAAAAATAACATCCTTGGCAATCATTATCTTATCAAAGAAACCAGTTTTACCATATTTCACCTGTTGTTGACCCAGGATCGTGCCAACGCCTGTCAAAATGTCTGCACCAAGAGAATTCAACGAATTTGTCCAATTTCCCTTTATTTTGAAACAAGATTGTTTGCATGGTCTGAAACAGACTGCCTGTCATACCCTGTCGTTGCAACCTGTTACAAAACCTAGTCGTTATGCCCAACCAGCTGAAAAATCAAACCCATCCATTAGTTCCATGTTTTCCCCTTGTCTGGCTATCGTCGTCCAAGACATCAGATGCATTTACGTCCATTGCAGGCAATACAAAAGGTATGAGCATCAACAGAAAACGACACAATGCAATTGCGCTACCAATAACCAGCACCGCCTACCACAATTCCACAATTAAACCTCGAGATGGAAACCTTATGAAGATCTAATCATAAGCATAACGTTAGAAAAGCAAATATCCACCGCTCTGTTAACAGATTTTGAGGCGATGAATGCTCAACTTTAATCACGAAACATAATGTAATGAAACAAAATGTTGTTATGGTGATTATGTTCTTCAAATCAGGGATTCGACCATATTCTTCCACTTAGATGAGAATGAAGCTCCAGTTTCACGCCTGTATGAGGGATATTGGGCCATTTACCAACAATTTTTCCATTCTTTATTCTCCTGAAAGCCTCCTTCATCTTCCACGTGGCCCAATGCCTTCAATCTATCAAATGTTTCAAACAAACGCAGAGATTTCTCCTGCGCGATTTTTGGAATCTGAATCTTTGAGATATTGGCAGCTACTTCATGTAGACTTTAGCAAGATTCAGATATTTCTTTCACTTTGATAGCCTGATTCTCGACCATTTTGACTTTATCTCCTTATCTGTGTGGTCTAGCAGGCTTCAAATGTTCTAGGCCTCCACACATGGATTTTCAAAACAGAGCTTGAATGTATAAAACTCTTCCACCTCAGAAAGGTTCGGCCAAGTATTGAACCTGAGTCACAAGAAAAAGTAGAAAGAACCTCACTCAGATCATAATAGTGGAAACAGAAACTGTGGAAAAATGCAACTCTGAACCGTAAACAAAAGGATATGTGGAGAAAGCCATGGAGGATTGAATCTAGCATTCGGGCAAGGCAAGCCAAGGCAAATTATTTCAACTGTGGACAATGTGAAAATGCAACATCAAGCGAACTAGTGGTACCGAGATTCCCACCTTCAACAATCTTGTGGGCATCATTATATTGAGCTGTGAAAATGACAAGCCAGTCATGCAGTAACAATCTGCCCTCCTTCATACCTTGCTCCTATAGAGCCCACATGAACCTCAAGTGCAACACATGCAGATGCAGAGGAAGATACATTATGTGTACCCATTGCAGAAGAATGCTCGTTGGATACCATAAGCATGACCAACACTGTTATCTATGGGAATATTTGAAGTTAATTTCTCTGATGGAACAGACTCGGACCATTTTGTCACATATGAGGAAGAACCCCCAGACCTTTCACTATATTTAACTTAGCCATGGATTTGCATCTCATAACCTCATCAACTGCAGCTGCAATACTTGGTTCTTTAAAATCATCCCACAAGGCATACAACTGACCAGGATTAGTAGAGGCATTATGACTACGAACATGACTTTTCTGCCAATGATTTTACAAGACCTTTTGAGATTCCTACATTATCATTGTCTAGAGCTTGCTCTCTTTTAGTTGCTGCAGGTGCTTTGCATACCGTGTGGCAAGTAATGTACAAAGATTCATCAAAGCTTTCCTAACTATTAATTCATGCTTGAAAGAAGCAATTCTTCTTCGGAAAATCTCCGGAGGAGCTGGCAAACCAGGTATTGCGAACCAATCAACATGATGAAATCGAGCCCCCAAGGATGCTCTGTATCTTGCATAGCTAGTAATCAAATATCTCTCTAAACTATCAGTCCAGGGAAATCATCTCTTTCGCATAGGCTTCAGCCTTGACAGAGCACTAATATGATTAATACATGTGTCTTCATTGTCATCTTCTTCATATTATCATTAACCATATTGTCTGATTCAATTATTTTTTCTTTCAAACGTTCTGCCATGCACCCCAGCACAACCACTTTTTGAGGAACAACTGACTTTGCTCATCCCTTTTCAACAATGTTTTTTCTGTTTATTCAACAATGACTGAAAGTGATCTACATGCTCGTAGGATGAGCTTATTTCTCTATCTACTCCTACATCTAAACCAACAGTACTGGCTCTTATTAAGTGAAGTCATGCTTCCAATGAAGCCATGTCAGGGGATGATTTACTGATAACCTCCTTGATCTAGACCCAAAAAGTAAAGGAATGCCCAGAATGAAGAAATGCATTTTAAAAGGATGACAGAACCATCCTTCTTCTAAAGGAAATATTTTGACATTTATGTTGTTCATAAATTCTAAATAATCGGCGATAGGGTCATTAAAAACGTCAAGGAATACCTCTTTAAGCAGTTGTTCCAACTGAAGATTGACATGCTGTTGTCAATGGCTTCCATTGATCTCCATGTCAACTGTAAACTGCTCAACTTTGATCAAAGAAACATGCATGATGTACCGCTGATCTAATTCTTTTTGCTCTTCTTCACGTCTGCTGCAAATTTCCAGTCTCTGCAAATCTTGAAACTGTGGGCTGGCCATAACATGTGTTGTAGATTCAACCCCAGGATTTGGGTCTTCTCTGTAATTAATATCAAAAGACTCATGACTAGTATCAACTACAGCATCAACACATTCTTGATCATGATTCTCGTGTTCTAGATGAAGATTAGACAATCCCTGCAAATCTGGAAATGGTAGGTTGTCCTCCTCATCCTCTGCAGATCTGAAACTGTCACTTGCTGATATTAAAATCTGCTCTTCACTTTTCAAATTTTCAACGGGAACAATCTCCTCTTCATGACAACATAAGTCAGGAGATGCATTTGATGCAATAACAAAAGCATCACTATGGTTATCATGATGTGGATGACCAATCTCTTGATCATGATGAGAAATATCTTCTGCTGCAACAATTTTTTCATAATTGTTTAAATCTTTGTTTAGTACACTAAATTCATGAAAACATTCTGGATAAAGAAGATCAGTTGAAAACTTGGTTTTGCAAAACAAATGGAAGGCAACATGAAATTTTTCCAAAGAACTGATACTTGCATTAGGCAAAGATCGGTACCAATCACGAGCAATCCCTTCTAATGAAAAACAAAAGAGTCGGATCTGAACATCCTCATGCACTACCTGCAACCGATGCATGTAGTCATGAAAGTACAGCAAATGTTCAGCTGGCACTTCCCACTCTTCTCCTTGAAATATAGGAAGACTGTTCTCCCATTCATCTCTAGTAGGTACTTGATTAGGGAAACCAGCAATGCTTGAAAAATCACAGAACGCATACCTCTTGGCTAAGATCTTGTTCATATCATACCAGTGGAGTCACCAATAGATTCGTCCTTCATGGAGTCGCCAGATACATGATGTACAACCCGATAATGTCTACTCCTTGTCTATCATCAAGAACTAGATCTGATTTGTCATTCTCCCAGAAAGTTAAGCTTCTGAACTCATCTCCCCGGCAACGGCGCCATTTTGTTATCACTCCAAGAAACTCCTTAGGGTTGTAGGCTAAGGATGCTTGGTAACTTAAGAAATCAATAATCAATGTGTGTGGATCAATGGGATGACTGAGGATGGCTAATGAGAAGAACAACTTATCATGCATT
>ML777981.1:971775-981832 GCA_009831015.1 Picea engelmannii
TTTTAGAAACCAATAATCAGATGCAGTAATTTGGAATGGGGTATGAAGAACACTATTCTAGATAACCAAGTACATTAACATGCAGGGTCATACAAGATAGTAAGAGTTCATTCAATTCGAATTCATGAGCCAAATAAGAAGATGATAGTGCTTAATAGCTGAGCTAAATTGAATTGAATTACAGAGTAATGAAACACATGAGAAAATCTGATATTAGTAGAAAAAGAAAACTGTGATTCATATCAAAATAAGAGTCTAAGTACATAGGCCAAATGTATCCAAGATTGAACCCTTAGTCCTCCAAAAGTCTTTGGCTGTATAGCCTTTTACAATCAGTTTCAGATCCTAAAACAATGGATCTGATATTCTAAAAATAGAAAGTCAAAACTGATTTACAAAAGATAAGGGGAGATCCTCAAGATGAGGTCAACCTCTATCGTTTGGTCTTCAAACATTGGTTGAAAGTTGATGAAGTGTAGCTTAGCCTTCCAAGGCTGTTTGATCTGATCCTCCAAAGATGGAATTCGAATTTGATGATGTGTGCCAAAAATCCCTATCATTTTTCTCTTGAAAATGACCCAATCTAGTTAAAAAATTCCCTTTTGACTTTCATCCCCAAGAATGGCCTTCAGATTTTGACTTGATAATTCACCACCTATCTATTTGAAACCTTTTCAAACCATTATAACCCAAAAAAACCTGATATGGGCGAAAATTTGGCTATTCTGGCCATGACATGCTTTCAACAACTAACTTACCCGAAAATCTGCTCCTTAGCTGTTGAAAGGTGCAACTTTCAACAGCTAACTAGTTAAAATTCTACCTTCTGCGCTGGTGAAAGTGCAGATTTTTTCAAAATCAAATTTCTCGGTTATGGAGAGCCCGTTTTTCATGCTTAAATAGTCGATCAACATCTACAAATCCTAAGCTTTCCAATGGTGCTTTCAAATCTTCATTTGGAGTCCGAGAAGCTGTTCAAATTTTCCCTACAAGATTAGGCATCGTTTTTTCAAAAATGTTGGTGCATTTTTTATCGCTAAAAGATGGAAATCCCCTTGCATTTTTATAGAGGTGGTGTTATAACACTAAATTTCTCTACACATGCATACATGGCCTTGGCCATCTTACTTGCATTTTTTGCCAAAGCACTGTTTAGTAGCGCTTCTTAAAAAACCAATTTTTAGAAGATGTACGTTCACTGCACCATTACTAACCATGTACATATGCTTTTTGTCCCACTACAACTCGCATACATACACATGCTACACCATTATAGCCCGCATGTACTTGCAAAGGTTGTAAAAAATAAAAAGTTGCAAGGAATTTGTTGAAATTGATGGGCTATTGGAGGTTTCCCAACTAATCCACCTTTCACCCAACTGAATAACCATCCCGTTTTCATATAAAAGGAGGTGTTGGGGTCTCATTTCACATCTAAGCATAAGAACAGTGAAAATCTACCTGATTTCACTTCCCCTCCTTGCCCAAGATATTGCTTCCTTTTGTGATAAATTGCCTCAACATTCCCTCATTAGCCCCTTCTTCCTCCATTTAACCCATTCACTTCCCTATAAGAGATTAGAAGGTTGAGAGAATAATTTCATACAAGGTGCACTTGGAGCTTGGTGAAGAGGATCCTAGACCAGGTTCATGGAATGATGGTTGACTTAGATTGTAAAGGTATAATATTTGTGTTATTAATAAAAGAATTACATTTTCTTGTCCCAAATGATGGTGTCTTGAATACTTTTATTTATTTATGCTTGACATTCTAACATTTAGCCCTAACTTATATATGGAACAACATGCTTGTAGTTCTCTGTTTGCCAATATTTGGATGCAGGTTAGCCCTGGGAAGAGGTGAGCAATCAGTGGAACTTCCAAGCGTGAGGAGGTTATCACCAGACATGGGATTAGAGGTATCGTTACCTGATCTCCTTTTTCTTTGCTTTCTTTATATTAGTTTTGGTATGTTTAGGGTAGTATAGAGAATTAATTATATTTTATAAGGTTAATCGATCTGCCTACATTTTGAACCCTGGTGTAGTGAAAGGGGGGTTTTTTCCGCTAGCAAAGTTGGAGACCATACTGGGGATTAGCATCTAGGGATTTTTAGGGGATTTTGGGTTGTTTGATTGGTTTGTTTTCCTTTCAAGTTTTAGTCGAGTTTTCTAATTTTGTCAAGGGATTCTGGTCACCTTTAGGTGCTATACCAGTTATCTCTGCCCTGTAAAACTGTCTGATCTTTTCTCTTTTTGAAATATACATAGTTGTACACACCCTGTCTTGAGTCAACCCGTGTACATACACGCTATGCTCAGTAAAAATCCCGCATAGATACGCAGGCTCTTGATGCAGCAACCCACGTCTCTGTTTCAAGAAGTTTTTTGAAAAAGAGGGAGATTGCCTCTTTCCTGATTGAAGTTTTCACTTCTCATGGTTTTCTTGGATCAGTCTAGAGTCTTTGTTTACAACCATAGGCTGGGTTTAGAGTTCATTTTAATTGTCTTCTTGATTTTCTTATGTTTACATTTGAAAGGGTTTTGAGAAAGATATTGAATTGTAGATATTCCTTCTTGGTTTCTTGATTGATTCCCTGTGATCTGTAGTGGGATAAAGATATATTTGAGTATTTTTTTAGTGTTCTTTTTACCCGTTTCACTTGCTTTGAAAAAATAAAAATATTTATTTCAGTTTTTCTCTTTAAGGCAATTAAAAAAAAAACAAAAACTTTTCAGTTTGGTAAAGAAGTTAGAGTTGGTTATTTGATAAAACGGAAAAAGAGTCTATTTTTTAAAGTTATTTATTGATTTCTTGAAGCATAAGTAGCTTGTAGTCAAGAGAAAGTACGTTTTAGGTTTTCTTTACAAGATATTGAAAAAGTTAGTTAAAGAAAAGTTGGTTACAAAGAGTTAATTGTAAAACTTTTCTTTTGGATTAGAAGTAATTTTGTTTTCAAGTTTCGTATTTTTCTCCTCTTTTTCATCTCTTATGACATCACTAGTTTCACCACCATATCCCATGAGTAAATCAAGCCATTAAAAAGAACGCATAATCTAAAATAAAATAGACTTTTTATGTTTGTAGGGTCAACCAACTAGTTTAGGGTTAGGGAGTGTTCAAGTCCAATAAGCGGTCACAAAAGTTAGGGAGTGTTCAAGTGTTCAAGTCCATTGTCATAAAAGTTATCCGAGACCCCCCTCTAACATAGGTTATAAACACAAGGTCGTGTGAGGAAAGGCATCGGAGATAACCCCTCCAAAGCCGAAATAAACGTAGTGGGGAATGCATATTGAGGATTTGTCTTGGGAATACTATCGATTGCATTTTCCTACGGAGCTTCGTGGACCTCAAATCCATTCAAGATCCTCTATTGTCTTCCGGACCACTTGATTTCAATACCCTTGATAGATTTCAGACTTGTTATCATGCTCATTGCGATACGCCCAACTGTTGACTGTACCCGCCTGGTGACTGACTACAAGTTGGCAGACGTCAGGTCACGCTTCATAGAGTATACCAGGAGGGTGCTTCCATGTTCGAGTTGCACTTGCACTGGTTAGTTTCTCTAGTGTTGACTGGTGTAACTGTTCTTCCTAATAGATAGTTGATTTTTTGACTTTTCTTATAGGAATTTTTTTTAGTATGTGTTTGGTGTTTAAACCCTAGTTAAGCCTTACTATGTCGATTGATATTTTCACAAAGTGGAAGATCAAGAGATCTGTCAGTCATGAAGGCTCCAGGGCCTACCGTCGGTTTCATTAGAGCCACCTCTGCCACCGTTACGGTGAATACTTGACCAACAAGGGTCGTTCAAAGCGACCTGGCCACAAGAAACTGTGCCCGAGCCTGCTCTGCAAGGAGATTATTCGACTCCGGAGGAATTTACTATTTCTCACCTTGAGGCGGAAGCTCTCGAGCTAGCCAACCCTCTGATTACTGACTTGTCGACACCTATATTAGTACAAGTTGTCTTTTTTAAGGTGACACCTTATGAGCATCAATTAATATTACAAGCAGCCATGGAAGCAAATGTCGCTACTTTGTCCGGGAGTCCTCATACTCCTATTTTAAAAACTACCATAGGGGGTATTTTTCTTCCAAACCCACCTTCTCCAGTCTGGATCATAGTGGTATCGATTCCCTCTACCTTGGGCAATAGTCCAATACCGTCATCCGCGACGATGACTACTCCATTTACATAGACTGCAATGAACCCTCCAAAGTTTCCCTCAGATATTCCAAAATTTGAAGGAAATCCTAGAAAAGATCCAGGTGATCACGTGACAACCTTTCACTTATGGTGCTCGTCTAAATCACTGTGAGACAACTCCCTCTAGTTACACCTTTTTCAATGCACTCTTATCGGGGGTGTCTCAAAATGGTACATTCAGCTCGATCACTTGAGGTATTCTTACTTTAACGACTTAGCAATGGTCTTCCTGAAGCATTTCCAGTTACCCATGAGATATGATCCCAACACCAAATTGCTGGCCAACTTTGAGAAAACTAAGGTCGACCATATCTTCGATCACATCCGAGAATAGAGGCGTCGAAAGAGATTGATTAAGGTCCATTTCCCACCGGATTTCTTGTTGGAGTGGTTCCTGAAGTCTTTGGTGCCTTACGTCTCCAAGGACGTAGAAACTTCTGGAGTGTTTTTATAGGAGGAGGCGATAATGAGTGCACAACAGCTTGAACTGATCTACTCTTAGTCAGGCATGCTCTATCAGATTTTTCTAGATGCACCATGGTCCATCCTCGACAAGGCAAAGCGAAAATATGGACCCCATGCCAATGGTATTGTGGGCTCAGTACAAGGAAATTCCACTGGTATGTTGTCAAATCAATTGCAACAATTGTCGATAAAATAGAATGCAGCCAGCCAGACCTCAGGTTTGGTTGTTCCCCCTACCCAAATGTCATATGTACACAATGTGCAGTCGACGAACCCTAAGGCCAACCAACAACCTGATGGAAAGAAGAAACAATGGAACAAGAAGGGTAAAGGGGACAAAATGGCTAATAATAATGTTGGAAGGGGAAAACTGGAGAAGCGAGAGTCAAAGTATCCATGTAACTTTTGCACGGAAGACCACCCAACTCATCTGTGCCCTCGACTTGCAAAATATCAAAAGCTATTGGTGCATCAACATCCTATTGTGCAGAAGAACCCATTTCCACATGGGAAAAACATGGCTCAATATTTAACATCCTCGAGCACGAAAGGGGGAAGTCAGGGACCCCCCGCATCTACCAATAACAACCCGGCCGCAAATGTTTACATGATGAAATCTGAGGCTCATATAGTGACCAGGGTGTAAGATTACAGAATGTTAGAATCTGCCAAGAAGGTAAAAGAAGCCACAAACCCATCAACTCCTCTCCATATTGAGAAGATGGCGGGTGAAACAATGACACACATCCCAAAAAGGGCGTTCAAGAAATCTTCTCATAATCTGAATGCGAGGGCTTCCCATAATTACTCTGTTGTGAAGGATTTGGAACAAACCCCTTGCGTGATGACCGATTTGGAGATCCTCCGAATTTTCCCTTCACAGAGAAAGGATTTGTTATCCGCATTGGGATTAGCAGAGACTTGTAACCTAGGAGCGATCATTCTTGATCCAACTAACTTGAAACCTAGTCTGCCTTACCACATTGCGTTTTAGATAGTATTGGCTTACACCATGAAATATTTTACTCAGAATATCTTCTATACTATGGTTGACGAGGGTGCCTCGACTTATGTGATTTCATTGGCGTGTTGGAAGGACATTGGCCAACCTGGTTTGTCTCTGTTGCCTACATTGCTTACGGCGTTCGACGGTCGGTCGTTCAAACCACATGGAATCATTCCTTCTTTACCTGTGAATTTAGGAGGAAAGACCATGTGCGTTGAAGTTGAAGTGGTCGATATGCCTCTTGACTACAACCTTCTGTTAGGGAGGAGTTGGACTTATGAAATGCATGCAATGGTTGCTACAGTTTTTCATCTCCCATTGTTTTTGCACGAGGGCCATATTGTGACCATTGACCAGTTGTCCTTTTCTTGTCCTGACCCTTCATCGAGGGAATCCACGGTCCCGATGATTGATAATATTTAGCTCGACATCGTCAAATTAGGGGTTGGTTTTTTTCCATAATTGATGGGTACTTTTGATTACCCGCCACCTTTTGGTGATGTCAAGCTTATATTGGTTTCCCCCAACCAGCCTAGGGTTGAAATTTTTCAAGTGGCGTCATTTTGAACCACTTACTTTCATGATATGTGGACTCTTCCTTCCCCATTGTATTTTATGGAAGGGACGGGTCATCCTGGCATGGCCATGCCCTTGTCCGAGGATGAATTTTCATACAACATTGTCAAATAAGCTTTGACCGACCTCAATCTGACTCCCGCACAGGAGTTAGATCAAGTTCTTGAGCTTATTTGGGATCAAGGTTCTCTTGACACTACAGATCCTTTAGACCCGGTCTTTCCCTCTGACGAGGATATTATTGAGGCATTGACTGGTATAGACATACCTTGGGATGATCTCCATCATAGATCTTACTTCCTTCTGGAGTTAAGGAGAGTAGAGGTAGACGAATTTGTTTTGACCGTGAATGGAGATAGGTCTTGTCCTATTAATCCTCTAGCTATGCACATAGTTTATTCCGAGGGTAATATGGAAAGTATCGCTGAAACGATTCCCATAGATATCTCCAGAACCCCTGGCATTGTGGAGAATTTTTTTGTCAGAGTGGATTGCTCCCCCGAAGAGATTAGAATTTATATAGAGTTATTTAAGGAATTTTGTGATGTTTTCTCCTGGTCTTACAAGGAAATTCCAAGCATAGACCCAAGAATCACTGAACATGAAATAACAACTTATCCTGACGCCAAGTAGGTCCAACAGAAGCTTCATCCAGTTAATCCTCGAAAAGTGGAAGCAATTAAGGCTGAAGTAGAAAAACTGCTTAAAGTCAATTTTATGTACCTCATGTAGTTGATGGAATGGGTGTCAAATCGTGTTCTGGTTAACAAGAAATTGGGTACGATTCACGCATGCATGGATTTCCATGACTTGAACAAGGCCAGTCCGAAAGATAATTTTCCCACCCCAGTCATCGATTAGATTGTCGATGAATGCGCAGGCTGCGAGGTATTTTCATGCATGGGTGGTTTTTTGGGATATAACCAGATTCAGATCAAACCCGAAGACAAACATAAAATAAATTTTATTTTTACTTGGGGCACGTTCGCATATCGTAAGATGCCTTTTGGCATGAAGAATGTTGGAGCCACTTTTCAGTGGGCCATGTCATTTGATTTTCATGACCTTAGACATATATTCAAGGCATATCTTGATGATATAGCATCATGCTCTCGCAAGAGATATGATCATCCTGCACACTTCCGACTAATATTTGAAAGATGTCGCTACTATCGGTTTCGCTTGAATCCTAACAAATGCAGTTTTTGCCCGAAGTTGGGTCATCATATAGGTTTCATTGTTTCAACAGTAGGGATCACGGTCAATCCTCTCTAGGTTGAGGTGATAGTTCAATTTCCTCCCCCATGTACAATACCCCAGCTTCAGAGCTTACAAGGGAAAGCGATCTTTCTTTGGTGTTTTCCACAAATTACACTGAGATCACTAAAGGGTTTATGCGTCTGTTGAAAAACGGAGTCCTATTCTGTTGGGACGAAGCCGCTAAACACTCTTTTGAATAATTCATACATGCCCTTATGTCTTCCCCTCTACTCCGACCTCCTGATTATATCAGAGATTTCTTGTTGTACTTGGTTGCTGCAGAGTCGACCATCGACATGGTCTTGGTTCAAGAGGATGATCTGCTTGAGCATCAAGTTATTTATTACCTGAGTCGAGGCCTGGTTGGAACAAAAATCAACTATTCTCATGTTGAGAATCTTTCTTTGGCAGCAGTGCATGTTGTCCAATGGTTCTGTCATTACATTTTTCTTCACAAGACCATCATCATTGTCGTTTTGAACCCTTTCCAATATGTGTTGACATGATGGGTCATTGGCAGAAAAATCAATAGATGGATTGCAATCCTCCAGGAATTTGACTTGGATTTTGTTTCCACGAAATCCAAAATGTCAATGGTCTTCACTGAACTTATTTTAGAACTTCTAGTCGACTCTAGTGATATCACTCCCAAAGAATCACCTATCAAAGGAGATATTTTTCTCATCACATCTTCGGACCCCTGGTATGGAGATATACTAGTCTATCTCTAGACTTTGAAGTGCCCCACTTCTTCTTCCCAAGATGAGCGTCGATGAATTTTCCATTAGGCAGGAAACTATATCATACTCGATGACACTTTGTATCGTCGAGGTGTAGATTACATTCTTCGTCGGTGCCTTATCCATGAAGAAGTAGAGCTTGTTCTGAATGACTGCCACACTGGATCATGTGGTGGTCATTTGTTTGGGTTGGAAACAACTCAAAATATTCTATGTGCCAATTAGTTATGGACTACATTAATCAAGGATTGCGTTGAGGTGGTCAAGAAGCGCCACCCGTGTCAGATCTTCTCTTGGAAGATGTGGGCACATCCTTCTCCCATGTTTCCTGTGATTAATGTTGGTCCTTTCACCAGGTGGGGGATTGACTTTACTACATGTCACCTGGCTTCAACCAGGGGGCATCGTTACATCATCGTAGTGGTATAATACTTCACAAAGTGGGTCAAGACTATGCCAATGTTCAACAATGATGGCGAAACAACGACTCTTTTCATTTTTAACCAGATAGTAGCAAGGTTCAACATCCCTAAGGAGATTTTCACTGACCATGGCAGTCACTTCCAAAAAAATATGATGACCAAGTTAACATCAAAGCTTGGGTTGAGGAAAGAACATTCATCACCTTATTACCCATAGACAAATGGTCAGGTTGAATCTATCAATAAGTCTCTCAAGACTATTCTTTAGTGGATGATCAATTATGCCAAGTCAAATTGGCATTTGATGTTGTACTCGACATTCTGGGCCTACCAAACATTTGTAAATACCACCACTGGTTTCTAATATTTTCAACTTGTATATGGGTTGGAAGCAGTTTTACCTATTGAGTGTCAAATCCCTTCTCTAAAGTTGGCAGTGGAATTACTGCCAGACACTTCACCGCTTGAGGAACGCCTACTATATCTCGAGAAGATTGATAATCAACATCGTGATGTAGCCTCAGCCAATGAGACTCATAAGAAATGAGTCAAGTGTCAGTATGATTGGTCCATTCGTCCTTGGATTTTCTCTGAAGGTGATCTTGTCCTGGTTTATGATCAAGACAAAGATCCCCTGGGGGCAGGCAAGTTCAAACCCATGTGGTTCAGACCATTCATTATGAAAGAGGTATTGAAGAAGGGTGCTTATTGTCTGGTTGAATTTGAAGGAAATTCCTTGGTGGAGCCTAGAAATGGGATCTACCTCAAGAAGTATTACTCTTAGGTTGGTCACCTGAGTGACTTCTTGTACATATGTATAGTTCTTATACAGTTTTTTGTCTTTTTGTTTTGTGGACATGTAGTTATTTATGTCTTTTTTTTCATTGTGGAAGATGTCAAGTGAATCAAAGGTGTTCTTTGGGTTCATGAATGATGCTAGATGACACACTTAGAGGCTTGCTTCCATAGGTTGGGTGATTTTCACACCTGGAGGCCAGTTGCTATCTTCCATAGGTATTTGTCTACGTGACACTATAAACAATGTCGTTGAGTACATCGCAGTGATAGAGTTGCTTCGTGACACCTTGTCTCATGGAATTTCACACCTCCAGGTTTACTTGGATGCTCAACTAGTTGTGTCCCAATTAAATGGATTTTAACGCATTTATGATCCTACTTTGCATCGACGTTTCCTTAGAGTACATATCTTAGAACATTACTTTGATTACATTATGTATATTCATGTTCCTAGGAGATTTAATCGTATGATAGATACTCTAGATAATCAATTATTAGATTGGCATATTTCACACACATAGAAAGAGAAGAACACACATACACATGTACATACATTTGTAAAAAAAAAAAAATGTGA
>ML777981.1:1008258-1174107 GCA_009831015.1 Picea engelmannii
ATATATATATATATATATATATATATAATTTTCTTTAATATGTTTGTTACAATATTATCTAGAAAACGTTGTTGCCTTTAATTTTTATGTGAATTGTTATTTTAAGGAAAATAATATTAAATATTGTGATTTTTATATATGAGTCTTTTGAAGTATGTATGTATGTTATTTTTCGTTTTTTTTTCAATTTTGACAAAAAAAAATGTTTTATTTGACCTAACATTTTAAATATAAAACTTCTCAAAATGTATACCTTTTTTATTATAACTATCTCTTAAATGTATAATTTTTATTTTAAAAATGTTTAAAGTAGAATTATTTAGCTACATTTATCTATGGAAGCTAAAACAATGTTTAAAAACAATATTTTAAATTGTAATTTAAAATCTATGTCATCCTAAAATAATTAAGAATGGTTATTATTAGATGAAAATAAAAAAATTGAAAAACTAAATGAAATGTTATTTTTAATAATGTTAAAAACATCATATTTTAGGCTTAAAACAAAACGTTGTTAAAAAAGTAGACATTAAGAAAAATAATAACATTTGAAAAAACTTGGTGATACTTTATAACTAACAAGATTCAAAATGTCAAACAGATATGTCAAAAAAATGGTGCTTATAGAGCATCATTTTTTGAAACATGGGTAAAGAATCCACTAAATGAAATGTCTAAAAATGAAATCACTTGAAAGGGTTTTTACAAATAGGTAATTATGTTTAATTAAAGTGCCATGTTGTAGGTAAAAGTTAGAAGCCAAAGTGATGGGTGCACAATGAGGTTGTGCAGTTGTAAAAGGTAAAAAAAAATGCTCTTCTTCTCTAACTTTGTTCTACAAGTTCATTTTTACAAATAAGTTATTTTTATAAGTTAAGTGACTCACTTTTATAAAATTATTGATAATCACTTTTACAATAAAATTATTTCATAGCATAAGTTGCATGTGAAAAGTAACTTAAAAAGGAATAATAAAATGACTTTAAGACTTTAAGTAATTAGCTTTTATAACTTAATAAATTGCACTTTTACAATAAAATTACTTTAAGACTTAAGTTGCATATAATTTTACAAAAAATAACTTAATAAAAAAATACTTGAAAGTAATACCTTTATTTCTATAAAATAACTTCTAACCAAATGAGATTTTTAAAAAGTATGTTGAATGTTAAAAATGAAAAAGTGTTTTTATTAACTTTTGTCCTTTTCAAAATGAGTACTACCTTGAAAACCCTTATTTTTCTTTCAAACAACTTCATACATAATAGAAAATATTAAGAAACAAATATCTCTAAAAACAAAAAAATTAGAACCTTATATGCTTGGGGTTAAATTTCAGTGAGCCCACTTAGAAAATACAAATTTTCCTCTTTATTTGTAATATGTTGAGATCATACCAGGCATATGGAAAATAACATATGAAAATTAGAAAATATTTTCTCTATGTTTTTGATTTGCCAAGATTAAACAATGTGTAGGAAAATAGCATATGCAATTTAAGAAGGAAAAATTGTGATAATATAAATTGAAAATTTGAAAAGGGTTAATGAAAAAAACATAAAAAAAGGTTGAAAGAAAAAATAAAATGAGATTATATACCTCCAACTATGAGATAAACTATTGTATCTTCAACAAATGGAAACCTTTTCGGTGAAATGAAAAATGATTCCAATTAGAAACAATGTTTTCAATGTACTAGAAAAATTCACGTGGCCCAAAAATGCTCATAAATAAATACAAATAAATTAAAAAAAAAACATCTTAAGAAAAATTAAAAATGAGATTGTATACCTTGAGATATTAGATAATGATCATGTCTTCATCAAATGTAAACCATTTCTGTTTAAATGAAAAAGGTTTCCAACTAGAAACAATGCTCCATACATACTAAAGTGATTCACTTGGCCCATAAATGGTTAAAAATGAATCCATAGGTCCTTTGATGCATGTAATGATACAAGTTCAATATATTGATCAACAATGGGAGAAGATATTCATAGGATCTCTGACACCATGTTCAAAAAACAAGATATATCCACACAGGTCAAACACCTTAAGGAAACTACTCACACACATTGTTTAAACATCAATACACTAGTATTTACATGGTTAAAAACCTAAAAGAGATAAATAATCCATGACCCCATCTAACATAGCCACTTGAGGAAATATATTAATTCAAAAATACATGAACATATCTCAGAAAATTGTCATGACCAAATGACCCTCCACTCTCATTAAATATATATAATGAATGACTCAAGTGTTAACCCATGGATCAAGCATCATTAGTTGTTGAACAACTAGTTTGGACAATTGGTTGTCATTTATGTCAACCCTTGGAGATTGATGTCAACCCTTCGAGAAGTCTGGAATCCCTAGAGATATGGGTGAGATTGATGGTGAGTTAGTTTTCATTGATGGTTGATGTCTTAAAATATGATGGGTGCATTTGAAAAAGTCTACAAGGAGCCCCAGAGGTGTGGTTATGGAACTCAAAGTTGGTTGAGGAATATGGACATGAAGGATAATGCAAATGCAAGTATGAAACTCATAGATGGATAGTACTCGTCATGTCAGTGCTGGTGATATGTGGTATGCCATGTGGTTCCTTACGGTTGAGGAGATATGGCTTTGTAAATATTGGAGGACCCTCAAGAATAATCTAGAATCTCCTACAAGGTAAACAATAAGTCAATTATTCTAGAATTCTCTAGAAGGTCTTCAAGAAATTTGTTAGTCAAAGTGGCTACAAAGAGAAGTTAATTATGGGTAAGTAGTTGTAACAAAGAAATTATGAGTTTACTAATTATAGGTAAAGTAGTTGCAATAAGAAAGTACAGGTTGACCCTAAAATTAAGAAAAATGGTAAAATAGTTATGACCCTAAAATGAGGAAAAAGGGTAAAACAATTATGACCCTAAAATTAGGACAAAGGGTAAAACAATTATGACCCCAAAAATAGGAAAAAAAAAGGTAAAATAATTATGACCATAAAATTAGGAAAAATGGTAAAACAGTTATTACCCTAAAATTAGGAAAAAGGGTAAAATAGTTCAAGTGTAAAACAATTGTAACAAGAAATTAATTAAGGGTAAAGTGGTTACAATAAGAAATTAATCAAGGGTAAAGTGGTTGAAAAGAAGTTACAAGGAAGAGTATAAATACACATCAAGAGTCTCTCATTATTACATACACAAGTTTATTGAACATCTATATAAGTGATCAAGTGATTATTATTTGAGGTAACCAATGATACCTGAGGGGTTTTTTAGAGGGAAGATGAAGTAAAGAAGGGAAAAATTCCAAGGGAGGATGAAGTCTTATGAGGATGTGTTCTAAGGTATGTTATTTATAGGTCATCTTACCATTTTCACTATAATTTGTTTTGTAGAATGATTCAAATAGAGAAACCTAGAGGCTATTAAGACAACTTATCAAGGTGCCTATTTTAGAAATTTTAGATTCTAGGTTGTTTTATTTTGGGTGATACACTCTGTGGAAAATAGGGATTTTGACTAATTCTGAAACTAGTCTCAAACATGTGTTTCGAGTAAAACAGTCAAAACTTAGTCACAGAGGATCCAAATTCAGTGAAACTAAATGCATTGGATAGAGTACAATCCATAGTATGTTTTGTGTTATTTTCAGATCTAGATATGAAATATTCCATGCGTGATATTCTCTAAAGGTTCACTCTCTAGAATAATCCATAATTCAACAACGTCTGCCATGTTTTCTATAACTCCTTATATAGGATGTTCCAAGTAGTGAAACTTAGAGAAATTGTAGTGAAGATATTGAAGAATATTGGGTACAATTTGCATACCTTTATTCATTACATGTACAAAGTAATGCTTGTTTAAATTTAGGGTTTGTGACTAATCCAAAAACTAGTCACATGAGACTATGGTAAAGTTTGATGAAGACACTATTCTATTGTTGTTGAAGTTGAGGAAGGTCTGCATGTATATGATTACATACACCAAGTTTGATACAAAGTTACATGTATTTTTTTAGGGTTACATTTTGATAATGTTATGGTGTATGGCATGATTGAGACATATCATGAGTGATATGGTATATGGTTGAGGGACGTGGTTTGAGGACAATCTTAGACATTTGGCACATTGTTTGAGACACATTTTTGGTATATGTTTGAAGCACTTGTTGGTGATATATAGACATTCTTGGTACACATTTGACACATATTCTTGGCATATGGTTGAGGCATTTCATTGATGATATCTTATGGTATTTGCTATATGACATGGTATATGGTTCAAGCACATTTCATGGTACATGGTTGATGATATGGCACATGATTAATACATAATATGGTACACATTTTGGTGTATGGTTGATGCACTTGTTTGATACAAGATTGGTACATGGTATGGTGATGGTTGATGTACATGGTTGATATAAATGGTTAGTACATGGTATGGTATTGATGTACATAGTTGATGTACATGGTTGATGTACATGGTTGGTACATTGTTGATGGTATAGGTTGTGGTATAGACTGATGCATGGTACAGGTTTGGTACATGGTATGGTACAGGAACATAACTTGTGATGGTATGTTGATGATATTGATACATGCTTGGTAGAGGCATGTCTTGGTGATGGTGGATCTGGTATTGTTGATGTTGAGTATCAGTTACAGGTTGATTAGTGATAGGTTGGATAGGTTGATAGTGATAGGTTGATGTGGCAGGTTGACAGTGACAAGTTGATAGGTTACAGGTTGATGTGATAGTGGAAGCGACAATGGTAGTGATTGTGGTAGTGACAATTGGTGTACACTTACACTTCAAGGTGGCAGAACAGGGCAAGGAAAGGGGGTTGTAGCCTCCTTCTGATTGGTGTTGGAGAACACAGGGAGTTTGAGCTTCCTTTAGGTTGGAGCCTGAGAATCAAGGGGTTGTAGCCTCCTTCTGGTTGGAGGCAGAGAATTAAGGGAGTTGCAGCTTCCTTTAGGTTGGAGCCTGTAAATAGGGGGTCATAGCCTCCTTCCAGTTGTAGCTGGAGAATTGGGAAGTTGGTGCTTCCAATGAATCTATTATTTGATATATAATAAAGCATTATGTGGTTTTCTCCCATTTGGTTTTCCACGTAAATTTGGGTGTACTGTATACTTGATGTGATGTTTCTTATGTTTATATGCTCATGATATATTGATGATACATTGATGACATACTACTGATAAAGTTAAATATTATATATTTTGGTTAAAACTTGTATAAAGTTCTGATACTAATTCACCCCCCCCCCCGCCCCCCCTCTGAGTATTCCAACATTAGTATCTAAGAAGACGAACCTTAAGATAAATTTATGTATAAAACATAATCATGACCACCAAATTATTTAGTTACAAAAGAACACTAAAAAATGATATTTTACCTAAAGACACATTAGACCAAGTTGAACTTAACTAACTCCTAATTTTCCCAATATCCTAACCTTTGTGTGGGTGTGCACGCATGAGTGTGGAAAAACAAAAAATAAAAATAAGTTTATTTAAATGTAGTAAATTGCACATATTGTTATGTTTCCTTCTCTAATAATATTAAACACTCAATTTCCATCAGGAAATATGAAGGTATCCTCTAAATCCATGTCTTATAAGGACACGTGTGGCATTTTTCCCTTCAAGGTCAACATTGTATGTTTCCACGGTTTGGCATTATCACCAATTTGTTTTTTACAAACCTCAATGGAATCTTCATTCTCTATACAAACTAGACAAAGGTAGGATTTATTCCTTTTATTAAATGCAAATAAATGTTGACAATCCTTTTTCCTAATAGAGTGAAAACTCCTAGTCCCACCTATGGTGGAAACATCATATAGAATAGACCTGTTGATATCCTCAATTCCCATATTCCGAAAAAACCTATAGATTATACATATGAAAACCTAAAAAATTATATTTTTAAGACATTTAAACATGTTCCAATCCACAACAAAATCTTTTATATAAGCATGTAATTTTTAAATGATATATATTTATCTTCACATGCCTCTCGACCTTTTGTTTTTTTCATGGTTTAAATATGATTTTCACCTAAGTGCAACTTATTGGGAGGGCACAATTCATTTATTAAAGCGACTCATTTTCCTTTAGTCTGTTCATTTTACACATGCCCCAACACCATCATGTTCTCCATTTTCATGTCTAGTCCCAAATAAATTCCACATATTTTTAATGTGTATTTTGGTGAATATGACACACCAAATAAAATGATTGAGAGGATATAAATTATTGAACACAACCATCTAACCATATTCAATGATGGTTGAATTTAACTTGGCATAGATTGAATGACTGATAAATCACATTGAAATAATTTTGAACAAAATGTGTATCAAGTGTACCATCATTTATAATATAGAAATGACACTCTTTGATAAGATAATGATTATCGTAATTGTTTTTCATAACATTGAAACCACATTGTGCATGTCTATATAGAACATAGACAAGTGTAGATAGTTAGAATGATAATATTCACTTTGTGTTTCCTTTTGTGTGGAAAAAGTATACTTCTCTACAAAATCAACCATCGGAAAAATTGTCCCCCATGGAAAAACCTCGTGATAGTTTTTGAATTGTAGGACTTGCCACCTAGCTCTATGTGAATGGTTGATGTATTTATAAATTTTGTTTATGTTATTCTTCATGAAATCTCTCTCATGGATTCTATCCTCTAAAAAATTGATCTTTTTAAAAGAATAACCTAAATATGATGTGTTGTTGGTATCAACATATTCATATCTCTTCTAATTGATAGTGATATTTCTCAATGTTGGATCATTAAAATCAATATGGTAATTTGTATGGAATAAAGACAAACTAACATAATGATTGCATGTTTTACACCAACACATTATTTTTGGTAAAACACCTTATTCTTGACTCATCCACATAAAATATCAAATATGAAAGAAAGAATTGTAGAAGGGGGAGGTGAATTTGTCTAATAAGTTTTACCAAAATCAAGGAAACTATCATAGAATAATTCAACTCAATATGGTAAAATTAACATCGTATGTCATAAACAACGATAGGTATAATATACCATGGTTGAAGCTTAAAAAATGTGATAATTTAGATAGAATCTAAAATAAAAAATAAAAAATTCTAGAAGAGGGAGGTGAATTTGTTTAATAATTTTTACTAAAATCAAGGAAAGAGTCGTAGTATAATTCAAACTCAATATGGTAACAACAATAACAACATGTGTCATAAACAATGATAGGTCTAGTATACCCTTTTTTAAGCTTCACAAATGTGATAATTTAGATATGAATATCACAATAATTTTCTTTGAAATTATTGAACAATTCAACTGGATTCATATCCAATAAATGTTTCACATGAAGTTCATACATACCTCTTGATATTCAATGCCACACCACATCATTTATATATGGTGAAACGTGAGAATTTGTCATCCAACACTCTTGCATGATAGCTATAATTTCTTATAGAAGTATATCCTTATAGGATTTTCTACAATTAATGGTCCAACAAGTAATCATCATTTGTGTCTAACTGCATCCTAGATTTTGTACACTTGCATAGTGTCTTTGTTGATGTTCCCAACATTTTTTTCATTCACGTTGGAAAACATTTTGTTGAAGTTGTAGAGGTAATAATAGCATCATGTATAGTTGAATTTTCATCCCTATAATTGGATGTCCATGATCTTCCAAATCATTTAATTACCATATCTCAGTTTTTGGATGTATTATTCTTTAACTTTAACTCTTTCATAGAATTTTTGACATTAATTAATGAGGTATCCATTTTCAAAATATTGTGCTTCATCAAACCAGATAACGTTTTTTCTTGTGCAATCATTGATTTGTCTTTGAAAAATGTTGTGAAAGTGAAACAATTGTGTTTTTACATAATACAAGTGGAAAATTTGGGCCCCAACTCTTCTATTTTGGTTTTATCGTTGTTTTGTAAGAATTCATCACCAACCTCGATATCACTATAGCTAACAATTGTCATGGAATATACAATGTATTAGCCTCCTCTTCAATGTCTTCATCAATTCCATATTTTGTATTAGCATCATATTCAATTTGTTCATCAATTACAGGTTCCTATTCATTAGATATGGAGTCCACTCTTTGTTAGTTAAAATGATAATCAACATTTAGTTTTAAATATTTTTGTTCAACATCATCATTTGCATGTCCAATTCTTAAACAATTTTAGTCCGATCTGTTTGCCACCATGCTTTCCTTATTGTTTTCATTACGTATACCATTGTCTCTCTTGCATATTGATATTTTTTACAATTTATTTTACTACTCATTCTTATGAAATCTTCATAACTTGAAATTAAAATTTTATCTTTTTCTGAAGACATAATCCAATATTTTATATGCAATAAGATGGAATCCAATATTTTATATCCAATTAATAAATTAATTCCAAGACTAAAATTTTATCAACTAGCCCCAAGTCCAATAACTTCAAATTGAAGCCTCAACTATCCCAAGTCTTTAGACTTGGGTACAACCCTAAAAGTTTTAAACAAGCCTCAATAGTGGACTCTACCCATCATCTATTTTGTTCTTTTATGATTGATTGATGACTATGAGTTGATGGATTAAATGTTTGGATGAATATGTGCTTAAACATCATACCCTTACATGTAGTATTTGTGTTTTTGTGTCATGTTGCATCATGAGATTGATTCATCTCTCAAGTTGTCAGTTTTCATATTCTTAGCAAATTTAGATGCATCATGTGCTAATGGTTGTGTCTTATTGATTGATTTGATTGAAGTGGATATAACTTTCACAATTTTTATAATGAAAAGGTATGTATACAACCTATACATAATATTTATGATAAAAAATATCTTTATCATTGAAAATCCAACAAGAACACGAACATTCAATGGGTCACATATATAAGATAAGAGCATTTGTGCATGATCACTAACAAGAATGATTGCATGTTGAATGAATTGTTTCACAAATGATACATAAGTAATAATATGTGGATGTGTCAAAATGATATCAAGTTAAGTTTGAAAATGAAATGAGACATATTAGTGCTCCATGAGTTTGCATGCCCAAGTTGATGGATTCTAATCCTCAAAAGGGGCACATAAACGGTTATGTACACATGTGATATAAGGTGGTGTTGTTGTGATATGAAGAAGGATGAACTAGTGATTTTTCATAGAATACCTCATTGGCATTTGGTAGTGTCTAATAGAATAATATCATTATAAGGTAGCACACAAGATTGTGTGTGACAATTATGTGATTTAGGGTCTGAACCTCAATGGTAATATGCTAACATGGGTATATGGAAGGGAAAATAATCATTGTGATGATTAAGCATGAACTCTTGCATCATATAAGATTATTGAACTCATTCCTCATGATTGAAATTCTTCTCTTTGGGTTTTATAGAAAAACTATGTTTTAACCATGTTTTCCTCATAAGTGCATTCAACACTCAAAGACCACCGTTTCCAATAAAAATCAGTTTCATGCATGATGATCTAAGTAAATTCAATAATTCAAATTGAAGACCATATAGTAGTGATATTTGTCAATGTGTAATCATTAAGATCAATAGGGTACTTTGTATGGAATAAATCCAAACTAACATAATGGTTGTATTTTTCCACTAAGACATTGCTTTTGGTAAAATGCCTTATGAGATATTCTTCTACATAGAATCTCAAATGTAAATGAAAGAACTATAGAAAAGGGAGGTGAATTTGTCTAATAAGTTTTACCAAAATAGAGGAAAGTGTCCTAGTTTTTTATGTTTAGATTGGTCAAGATCCAAACAACAACCTCACAAGAATAAAATATCCCCTTGAATTTTTATAGAGGTGGTACTCCTCTATTATAATCTAAAAGATATGGCTTGAATGTTTTGAATTCAACAATCAAATTGGGAAATTCTAAACAAAAAACCCCAATCTTTATTGCTTTCAAAATATAAAGGAAAGGTAAAAGTATATATGCACAAAGAAGGAATCATGAGAAGAGGACTAGGAATATTTTATAGAATGAAGTAAAATATGTACAGAATATTATAAAACAATAAAGAAAACATAATATGAAAGTAAATAATTCCTCACATCCATCACAACATGATAAAATTTGATCAAATTCATAATAAATAAAGATACTAGTCCACAATTGTAGAGAACTTTAAAAGAGTATTTCGTTCAAAACATAAGTGAATATGATAGGTGCACTTTAAAAATCGCGTGCTCATAAACTCAGAGTTTGAGAAATCATTGAAATTACACCCGAAAGTAGTTCTCTTGGGAGTTTCAAAAATAATAGTCTGATTACAACAAAATTAAAAGTTTGTGTTTGTCCAAATGGACTGGGATGGGGCTCCCATGGACCATAAAAGAAAGTGAAATAAGGATGGACCCGAAAGAAGAAAAAGGAGATGGTCATAGATCGGTTATGGGTTCTCAAAAGACTAAAAATACACAATTGAATGATTTCTAAATGATAAGTATAAAGAATAGGATATTGTGAGAGATGGCCAGTTTACTTACTATGATGGATTTCTCTCCTTTCTTATATTCTTGCTGAGGTTCCTTTTGTAATTTCCTTCACTACAATTATGTGACTGGTTGAAACTAACTCTTATTGATCTTGTTTTGTTATTTTGGTTAAGGCATTATTTAACCAATTTTCAATATAGTCTCTCATGGGTGCAACAAATATTTCTTTCCTTACCTTTATGTCAAATAATGAATTCTTCAATTCTCTAAAGTCCATTGAAATTTGGTGTATTGTATCTTAAATATTTTCATTTGTTTTTACATAACTAACTAACTAACTTTCCACTTCCAATTCTTAATACTCGGTCAAATTATTGAATCTCTCAACTGATGCAATCTTTAATAGTTCCATGTTTTCTTCAAATTTATATTTTGTCATTAACATTGAGTTTAATATAAAATTTGGGTCTTGAACTTCTCTGATTGTCCTAGCTAAATCCAAATCAATTAATTTTAAATATGATTCTCCCCTTTTAAAACTTATGGTATCATAATCAACCAATATTTCTTTTAGACATTTTATTCTTTTAATCCATCATGCTTTGAGATTTTTTATGTGGAATGGTGAAGGAAAGTCCTACTCTTTTCATCTATACTCACTCATGCTTGAAAATTTTACAACAAATGTAGAAACAACCCCTTTATAGAAATCCTTGTCATTATCTAGGTCAACCTTAAGGTATTGTCTCAAATTTTTAGTTCTTGATCCCAAATTAACAAAACTATTTTCCAATGCCCATGTCTCAAGGATAAGAGCCACTCTTTTATTGATGTTTTCTCCAACATATCTTCAAAAAACAAAAATTAGGATTGATGTGACTCTTAATATGGATCTTTATTATGGTTTCCCATCAAGACTCTTCCAGTGTTTCATTATAACAATTATCCTAGAAAATATAGGTGCGAGCATCAAAGGATTTTTTAATTTTTTAATTATTTATTTAAGGGTGGAATTTTCATTTTCCATTTCACCAACTAACATATTTAAAGCTTCACCCATGGCTTCATGAATATGTACAATTCAATATGGTGGAACTCCATTAAGGTCAAGTTATGAGCTCAATTTTCCTTGGACTTTTTTAATTTTTGCATGAATTGTTTTATTGACCAATTTCTTTGAACCTTTGTTGAACAGGGCACTATGAAAATTAAAGGATTCTTCTTCAAAATAGCATTGGCTCTTATGTAGCTAATTCTGTTGTAACTTCTCTACTTTCCTGAATTCTCTGTTCTTCATCAGGAAATTCGATGTCCTCAATGTTCACGTCTAGGTCCATATCTTCAAGAACAATTCTGTCTTCAATTGCACCCTCATTTCCTCCTTCCCGACTTGAATTTATTTTCCTTTTACTAGTCACTAGTATTTTATGAGGTCTTTCAAGACTTCTCTTAGGAGGGTTCTGATCTCCTCCATCATCAGAATTGTCTACTAAATATTTCCTTTGTTCTTGCTCTATTGACTGAGATTTTTGGTTTTGGTAAGTCATTTTTCTGTGAAACGTTAGGAGTATGAGAAATCCTCTCATTAAAAACTTTTCCCCACTGTCTATGTTGATTAGTGGTTCTAATAACAGTCTCAATATCCTCTTGTCTCTTTTCAATAGACAATGCATGAGGGTTCTCACTATCACCTTCTTCTTCTCCGAATAGGATTATATTGGAAAATGAAACACTATAGCCAAAACATATCATATGAATCATAAACAACTTGTTAGGGTAGAACCCTTTGATTTCATCTTCTAACTTTAAATTAAACTGATAAAATTGAACTAAAAACTCAACAATATTATATTGGTAAATGAAACACTATAGAGAACATATGTCATATGATATATAAACAATTGGTTAGGTTCAAGCACTTTTCTTTCGTCTACTAAATTTAAATTAAACTGATCAAATTGAATTGAAAATTAATCAATATTTACATTTTTTGCTCAATTTCATCTCCCCAATTCTCTAGGGTAAAGAATTAAATTGTTTTTTTTCCTTTTTTTCATAGAAGAAATGGGTCCATAATCTATATTTTTTTCATATCTCTACAAAAAATATCTTGTCTGACACATAATATGGGAGATATGAAGGTCTTTCATGAGAACAATAAATTCTCATAATACTAAAGTTCTCCATTGCTTCAAAGCTTCCTTTCTTATCCAAAAAGGTTGTTTCTTATAAATATAATCTCGATGTGTTTGACACAAAGATGATCTTTTTGAAGTAGGAAACAGATGCATTGTACCCTTCATAAAAATGATACATAGCCTTTTGTTTCCACAAGGCTGGGTACCAGATCTGAATAGGGTCAGTTTTACAATTGATTTTCTTTTCCAAATGCAAATCTTTGAAAATGTAACTGTAAGTGATGGAAAAAATTAGATATGACGAAATGTACAATTTCCTGTTCTTCCTGAAATTTGATAACTCAAAAGATATCTCTCTAGAAATAATATTTTCCCAATCAAAAATTGATTTCTCATGAATTGTAAAACGTAAGATATACAGATAATCGAGAAATGGTAGTTATAGATTCTTGACCAACTACCCTAGAGAATATACATGCCATCTCTTTATATGTATTCTTTAACGAAATATCATGGATTCCTGATAAATCTTATGGAATCATTTTCGGGTCTTCAAGATATTGTTGTAGGAGATCTCATCCACCATTTCTTTCCTTCAGGAAATCCTTATCTTTATCGCCTTTAAAGGTCATCGCCAGCTCTAGAAACCTAAGCATTTTCATGAATACCAAAGGTGCTAAAGAAATAGGGCACTCTCCTTGTAGTTGAATTATTATCTAGTTCTTATCGAACTTGTCTATGCACCACAAAACTAACTCTTTTAGATCAAAGACCTATGGAGCAGATCCTGCTAGAGAAATTCCTGATGTCCAAATATGGTATGAACTTCTCTCTAGAGGAAGTAATGAAGAATAATACTTGTATGCTCTAGACCATTGAAATGTTTGATCTTCTCATCCAAATGTGTTGATGGTATCTTCACAGAAGTTATCCTTTCTTCTTGTTATCATGCTTAATAAAGTTGGCAGATTAATGTACAGTCCTTTTTAGAATGTTAATACCAAAGTAAATGTTTTTACCATAATATACCTTGAAAATATTCTTTCAAAGGAATGATTAATACAAATTAAATTTGAATTGATGAAGAATTGTCTCGAGAAGATAGTCATTAATAACATCCTCTTAATACCTGAACCATTTGTTATTTTCAATGTGATTTGCATTAAAGGTACTTAAGGGAGAGTGAAAATATGAGACATTGATAATCATGGGGTCATGGAGGAAAGGATGTATGTAAAGAAATAATTAAATGAGCATAAACATGCAGACCCATGGTGAGATTTTAAAAAATGACTAAGTATCGAGAATGGATCGGTTGGACGGAGAGGATATGGGGTAAGTGGAGTGTTAATGGAATGATCGTGTACCCACGGTGAGACTTCAAGAAATTTGGCTAAGTATAAGTGTGAATCGGGTTGAAGGGGTTAGGGGCATGCAGAGATAAAAGGGATAGAGTGTCGCAGCAACATGGGTTTGTGGGTGTGAAAGGTATTGTAGAGAGGATGCCTATAAATAACCCACAGAGCATGAAAGTTTTCAAGAAAATGGATAAGTATGAGGAGTCAGTAGAACAAAGAGGTCAAGGTCATAGATGAGTGAATTGGAGAAATGATTTAGACCCACAATGAAGCATTTCAAGAAAATTCCAACTATGGGTGTTAAATAAGAACAACAAAACATGATGGTTCATTTTGGAGGAAGAATTTTGAACAAGAATGGAAATGACTCGTGAATGTAACATCGTGCTCTTGTGTGCACTGAGCGAACTTATTCTTTGAGGACACTTGCTTGCAAGTGTTCCATATTATTATACTATTGGGCATTTGATTATGATTATGAGGTGTTATGGATTGATGACATGTTATTTTGTTGTATTGACATAGACAGGTGTTATTGACTTGTTTTTCCTGAGTGTGAAGGATTTTGGACCTCGAGGATGCAGAGGAATTGATGAAACCCCTTGGACTCTAGATCGATTCAGGGAGTGGACTATTGAGGGTTTGATTGTTGTATATATGACATTTGTGCATCTGATTAGATGATATGATTATGGATATTATTTCTGACATGATTTGTTGATGATGTAGGCTAACGATATCTTGCCGACCAAACTCACATGTGGAGTAGAGGGGTCACACACGATAACTAGAGACACTGAGGGAGAGGTGTGGACAACAGCGCTGCCACAACCTACTAACACTCCCATCGTGGCTCGAATTGTAGGTTAACGATTACCTAGCTCGAGAATACCCACGATGTCGTGAGGGCCGACTGCGATAGTCGCTCACGATGATTCTAAGGGGCACACAATAAGGCAGGGGCCTTATTCCTTAGAGGCCCTTAGTCTCCCACAAGACCACCTGGTGGAGTATTGACTCCAGGGGTTTTGATGTATACCAAGTCATTCAAGAGGCAAGTGGCACCCTTGGAGCACAGATTGCGTCCTGAAAGGCACGTTGCGCAAGAAAAATGGAAAGAGGTGAGTGGCACCCATGGAGCATGTAGTGCGTCCTGAAGGACACGTCGCACAAGGGAAACAAAATGAGGCGAGTGGCACCCTTGGAGAACCTAGTGCATCCTGAAGGGCAGGTCACATTGTTAAATAATAAATGAATAAACCTATATGACCTTAAAACGAATAATGTGATGAGAAATATTTAAAACAATTTCCCTAATAAAATGTCGCCCAACCTAGGAAAATAAAGTCTAGGTCTAAGTGATACTTGTGATAAAAAATTGTATATTTATATAAAAATAAAAATAAAAATTAAATAAATAATCATAATAATCATCTTCAATCATGTGATGAAAAAGGGGGTAAGCAATTCAATTAATTTATAAAAATCTTTTGGGGAATAAAATTAAAAAAAAAAAGAAGGAAAAGGGGAAATAATTGTTTGTTACTTATGCTAATTAAAAATTTACTAATTAAAAAGAAAAAGGGGAAAAGGGTAATTTTCT
Organism: Picea engelmannii; assembly: GCA_009831015.1. Taxonomy (NCBI): domain Eukaryota; kingdom Viridiplantae; phylum Streptophyta; class Pinopsida; order Pinales; family Pinaceae; genus Picea; species Picea engelmannii. The sequence goes on from ML777981.1 coordinate 1,023,875, forward strand.
ACACTTTCCAATTTGAGTTTTAAATGAAAAGGGAAAGAGGGAAATTTAAAAGAATTAGGAAACTAGGAAAAAGAGGGAAACATAAAAAGAAAGGGGAAACACAAGGAAAAAGCAGAAAGACTAACTTAGTAAGGTATCTAGCATTGAAAGACTTTCTAAATTAAACTCAACTAGTAAATTAGTAAGGGGGTAAGTCATTAAAATGTGTAAGGGAATATGGGGACACCTAGGAGTGATTCTAGGAATGCTTTTAGGTGGGTGAGGGAAATAGGAGTAATTAATTAATGAATGAAATTAATTTATGGTGCAATGAAGGGGATGGGTGACACATGTATGAGGAGGATTTTTATGAATTAAATTATTCAACAACAAATTAAATGAGATTTTGGGAAATTAAATGACTTAGAAACTCTATATAAAGGATCGAGGAGGAGGATGATGGATCTCTTCTGTGATGCGTAACATTACTCTATAGAAATTTAGACTTGACTGACTTAGCTTGTGGGAGTTGGGATACCTAGCTCAGTGAGGAGTGGTAGCTTGGCCTTGCGAGGCAAGCTGGGAGCTAGTTGTTATCTGGTTTAGTGTACATGGCCCCTTTGCAGTTCAGGGGGCTAAGGAGGAAGATGAGTACCCCTAGTGTTGGCTGGGAGGTACTGGTGAAATCACATCGGTCGGCAAGCGGGAGTTGCATGGAGTGCATGAGACAATGACTCAGAGCAGACGACTTGGGCTATGGTACACTTACTTTTATTCTGCATGGTAGATTATTATTGATCTTACGCTTTCATTTATGTGATGTTAACATTGTAAAGAAGGTGTTTTACTTAGCATTTTAATTGATAACTTAATTTCCCCATAGCCTTAAGCTCGTTGTAGATTTGATTCCCGTGGCTTTTGATCCCTGATTGTTGTGACAATCCTTTTGTTTTCGTTTCTTTTTGTGAAGATTTGTGCTTTTACTTCGTCCTCATCCCTAGTTCATCATTCCATGCCTGAGTAGTCGGCCAGGAGCCGAATCGATGGTTGTCACTTCAGTGCACAATGACCTATAGATTCTAATGCCCTACTTTTCTGTGCGTGGATGATGAGTGAAGGATAGTTGTTAGTTGTCTACCCTGTTGATTGATTCATGGATGAATGACCATCATTTCACCTTCCTTGTGTATGATTGAATCTTGTGTTGATTTTTTTTGCTGCGATCTTCTACTGCCTTCATTTTTCTTACTGGAGTCATCTCCTGCATTTTTTTAACCTTGGGATGACAATGAATTTACCCTTTTTATGGAAGCGAATTCACACCTAGAACGACTACATTTATAAAGTGCGAATTCCTTTTAAATTTTGATTCTCACAACCTCTTATAATTGTGAATTCATTTTTATGGGAATGATTCCATCTATGATTTTGTATTCCTTTTTATAAATGCATTGTGACTGTACGACTGTGTTTTATGAATATGTGATTGCTTACAGCGAAATTCAATAGATGCAACAACCCTTATTTAACTCAACAATATTTATCAATAGATATTCAACGAATTGTTATTGGGATTCAATTTATTTTATTATATTGGTTCCAGTTTAAGGGACAGCGGTTCGATTCCATAGTTAGTGAATTATGCCTATCAATGATAGCGTTGAATATTGGACTACGTTTTTAATATATTAACTGCCTTTATCATATTTTTAAACTCAACGATTTTCCTTTATTTAAATCAACATTGATCATTTTTACTCTGTGATTTAGATTTATAACAATGATTTACCTATTGTATTTACACAACAATGTTAGATATAACAACGATTTACCTATTGTTTTTACACAGCCATTTTAGATTTATTGTATTACACAGAAACGCATTTATTATGACAATGATTTAACCTACCTTTGTTATCATATCTGGATATATGTATCTGCGTTTATACATCGATTATATGTTTGCATTGTATTTTTTGATAATCCCAACAGAGAATGACAATGACCTACCTGCATTTTCAATGTTGTTGACAACGAATTTCATTATTGATATGTCTGCGTTTTCGATAGTCTACAATTTCATTAGGTTTTAATGGGCAGCGTTTTGAGACATAGAATGGGATAGAGAATTTGCTATGTATCAATGGACAACCATATCATGTGGTTGACAAACAACATCTTCATGTATTTATTGTGCACAAAGATTTATATTTATAGTGAAATTATACCATGGCATGGCAGTGAGCCATACATTGGTGGATAGCGACATTTTTACAGTGTGAATGACAACTAACACCGATTTTTATTCAACGGAATATTACACAGAATCTATAAAACGATTTTTACAACGATTTCCTTAATTCAATCTTAGACAATGAATTTGGGTTAGCTAGTGTTTCCCTTAAATCTTTTTGTTATTCAACGAAATCTGATATATCCCAGTGATGGTACTATGCTATCAAAATAATTATATTGAGTGTATTGATAACTATATTTTAGTGTCTATGCTTGGAATGTGAGCTCCCTAACTATTTTTTATTCTCCACTTAAATGAATACCATCCCTTTAATTGGCCATCATGCTAAATAAATCCAATGTTGACCGTTCGAATAGGTTTCCAGTAAAGTAATCAATGAAATTTCCTTAACTTTGTTTCGTTAACATATTTTTTTTACTGTGAACATTTTACCCAGAATTGGAAGCGATTACCTGAGGAGCAATTGTTGAGGTTGACCTTTTTCTATAGTTAGTAGTGTCTAGATTTCTCCTTCAAATTGAATGATTACCTAGCATTTACACTGCCTTACATTAATTTCTTACAGCGAGGTTAATGGTCTGTATTGCAGAGTTTTAGGTACCTGCCATTGAACAATTAACCAACAACATGAAAATAGCCCGCTTTAATGGCATTGTCATTACTCAACAGTTTCTTTTTAATGTTAAGATACAACTTGTTATTTTTAGTACGGTTAATATAGCTAGACGAAATGTTGTAATTTAAATTGTTAATAAGTGTTATAATTGTAGCATTCTACTTGATATTGTTAAAATTGTTATATAATGTTAATTGCTAAGTTAGATTGTAATTATGGATTAATTTAGAATTGCCCAATTAGATTGTATTTATTATTTATAGTTTTATTATTTATTTAATTAGACTTGCTAAATTTATTTGTAATTTATGTTAAATTAGATCAGACATTAATGACCAACCTATAATTTAGACTCGCTAATTTTGATTGTGTTTAATGTTAGATTAGATTGTATATTAATGACCAAATTGTAATTTAGACTTGCTAGTTTAGATTGGTAATCAATGTTAAAATAGATTGTAATTATTGACTAGTTTAGACTTGATGAATGGTCGGGTTGTTGGCGAAGTCATGTTTAGCTTGCGCTTCCTTCAAATGACGTCATCCTGGGTCTCGTCGATCAATTTATTTGGGTGTGGGCATAGTCTTCTTTCCAGTTGTTTCAGCTCCTAGCACACCGGTTTTCTTGATTCCTTGGTCCCGTTAGGTTATGTTGTGCCAAGGTTATTGACGTGTCTATCACCTAGGGATCACATGATTCCTGATGAGGGGATCATGGCACACCCTATTGGATAGGGGTGAAGGATAATTTGGCTGGATTCAATGCCTTTCGTATGAGGGTTGTTGAGCGTTGTAAGTTTGCCTTGGCGCATGGGTTGAACGCCTTCATACATTTGGTTTGCGCACCCTAGAGGTTCTAGTAACTGGTTATCAAGGTCATTGTGTCTAGATTGTGGATGTTGTCCTTAGCTTGTAGGCATTGTTGTGTTGTGTCGGGTAGGTAATCATTTCTAGCTATCCTTGATTTACAAATGTCTCACCCAGTTTCTCTTGTGCTAGTGCGTGAGTCATAGTTGTCTGTTGCTTGATCGACGTGCTTGTGTCCATTGTCAGGTTGTGTGGTTCAAATGTTGTCACCGTTGCCTTCCTACCTAAAAAAAAATAAAAATTGCTTCTCTTGTAGTCATAACGATGAGAGGGCTACATATGGTATAAGAGTGGGTTCAACCCGCGACTTGGGATCACTACGACTTTCGTTGATATGATATTTGATTATTATGTTGCTAGTTAAGTTGACCTGTATTCGTGCAGGTAATCATGGTTAGAGGATGTCACAGAGGCACACGATGAGGTTCTAGGGGAGGAGGAGTGATGCCTCCACTAGCATCCACGCCTAAGGGGTCTAACCCCCAGGAAGAAGAACAAGTTGTCGGGTAGGAGCATATAGCGGTGGGTGATGTGGTTGGACTGGTGAGGAATTTTTAGCGCATGTCTGAGGCATTGATTATCCATTTAGATAGAGATGAGGCCAGGGTGCCTGCACCCCTTGAGGGTCCACTACGCATTGTAGTTGGTACTGATAGCATTATCCACGAACTCGAGAAGGTAAAATTTCTCGAGTTCTTTGGTGCCCCAGACGGTGCATCTGCCAAGGCATGGTTGGAGAATATGGCGATGTGCTTTTCACTTCGCGACTATACCTCCAAAATGAAGGTCTGCATTGCAGTCTTTCAACTGAAGGGGAGTTCTCTTCTATGGTGGAAGACGCTCCTGCTGCAACTGAACATGGTCGTCAAAGACGTGTCATTGGAATTGTTTGAGGAACGTTTCTGAGAGAGGTACCTATCAGAGGAATTCATTGAGCGTCATCTCAATGAGTTCAACGCCTTATGATAGGGCGGTCGTACGGAGCCCGAGTATGAAGCCCATTTTATGGAGTTTCTTAGGTATGATCTGCATCTTAATACTGAGAAACTTAAGGTCAACATATTTGTGTTCGGACTTAATGGCAGCATACATGCAAAGGTTAGGATTTTGATGCCTCAGACCTTGCATGATGTCATCTAGAAGGCCCTCATAGCAGAGGAGGAGCTTGTTAGTAGGGGTCAGAGAAGGACTCCAATGAGACCGGTAGAGAAAGTGTCATCTGGTGTGCAACAACATTAGACATCAGCCATACATACACCTGGATATCATGTCTTCCATAGAGGATCCACTTTCACTACACCTTAGAGACCAAGAACGCAGTAGCGGACACCTTATCGGGGACCACAGCATCAGCAACAACGTCAACCGCAACAACAACAGTTTAGGCATGTTTAGTAGAACAGACCAGGATTTCAAGCTGGTGGGCCATCATCTTCTACTTCGGGTACCAGGAGTACTGGACCAAAGAAGGGGTGTTGGATGTGTGGGGAGACACACTACCAGTGCGACTGCCTAGTGGAGAGGACTAGAGCGTCTAGATTAGCTAGACTCACTAATGTAGGAGATTTGGGCAATGCCCATCAGATTCATACGATGGTGAATAACCACTAGGCAGAGCACCAGTCAACTGTGCTCGAGACGTCAGGTACCGTCGCTGACCAGACCCTTAGCATTTTGATAGATCCTGGTGCTACCGAGAGTTTCATTTCTAGGGCAGCGCTAAAAAGGATTAATGTAAAGGCAGTCGAACAGAATGATTTTATCTTCGTAGAGATGGCTTCGGGAGACAAATAGAAGGTTGGAGGAAAGGTTACGGGTTGTACCCTTAACCTGGAAGATTTTTTCACCAGGGACAACCTATACGTCATGATCTTAGGATCTTATGATGTCGTGATCAGTATGACTGGTTGGAATCGCATGAGGCGATACTCAACTGTAATACAAAACATTTGAGCTTGGTTGATGATGAGGGACAGAGGCACGTGATTGTAGGTCAGAACTAGGGAGTTTCCCTGAGGTTCATCTATTCCTTGAAGCTACAAAAGAGCATGTCCAAGGGGTGTAATCTTTATGCGATCCTTGTGTTAAACGAAAGGGGAGTAGCTAAAGGTCTAGAACACCTTCCGATGGTCAGAGAGTTTGAAGACATCTTTTCGGAGGAGTTACCTGGAATGTTGCCAGATAGGAATTGGAGTTTACCATAGACCTGAAACCGATGACTGAACCGATAGCAAGAACTCCTTATTGGATGTCGACCCCAGAGTTAAAAGTGTTGAGAATGCAACTAAAGGAGTTGTTGGACCTGGGACTTATACATCCAAGTGTGTCACTGTGGGGTGCGCATGTTATTTTCATATGAAAGAAGGATGGGTCATGGAGGCTCTTCATTGACTACCATCAATTGAACAAGGCAACGATCAAGAATTAGTATCCGTTGTTGAGGATTGATGATTTGTTTGATCAGATGAAGTGTGAGATGATGTTATAAAAGATTGATTCATGATTAGGGTATCACCAATTACGGATCAAAGAGGATGAAATACCTAAGACTGCCTTTATGATGAGGTGTTTTCATTACGAGTTTACTGGTTTACTGTTTGTACTGACAAACGCCCCAGGGATATTTATGAGTTTTATGAACAGGGTGTTTTACGAGTACTTGGACAAGTTCGTCCAAGTATTCATTGATGATATTTTCATTTACTCTCGGATGATGAAGGAGAATGGCGAGCACTTGTGCTTGGTACTACAGTGTCTGCGAGAGAACAAATTGTATGGGAAGTTGTCCAAATCTTGTTTTTTCAATCGAAGATTCACTACTTAGGGCATGTCATCTCTAGTGAAGGTATCATCGTGGATCCAACAAAGTTTGAGGCTATTATGGAATGGCCTACACCGACGAATTTCCTGAAAGTGCGTAGCTTCATGGGTTTAGCCAGATACTATCGACAGTTCATCGAGGTATTTTAGAAGATAGCAAATCCGATCATAGAGTTGTAGGAGAAGAACAAGAAGTTTGTTTGGATTGAGAAATGCGCAGAATGTTTTTGGAGGCTCAAAGAGCTATTGACAATGACACCGATACTAAAGGTCCTTGACATGGATGCGAACTTCTTGGTATGCATTGACACATCCAAGGAAGGCTTAGGCAGAGTCTTGATGCAAGACGGTCAAGTGATCGCTTACATATCGAGAAAACTGAGAAGGCATGAGAAGAACTATGCGATGCATGATTTGGAGTTGTTAGCCATTGTTTATGCCTTGAAGGTTTGGAGACACTACCTAGTTGGAAAAAACATTGAACTAGAGACGTACCACACTGGACTACAACACATATTTACGCAAAGAGAACTGAACGTGCGACAACGACGTTGGTCAGAACTGCTTAGCAAGTACGATTTCGAGATTTGTTACATAAAAGGAACAATGAACTGAGTGGCAGATGCATTGAGTCGGAGATCATGCATCTTTTCGATGTTTCCTCTTCAGACGAATATACGTGAAAAGATTCTAACTTCACAGCATGAAGATGACTGGTACAAAGAGGTAGAGGATTTTATCAAACAAAACACAATGATGGTACCAAGATTTGAAGGATTTACATTTTACGACGATAGATTATTGAGGTTTAACAATTGGATTTACGTACCACCTAACGACGCGTTGAGGAGATTGATCCTAAACGAGGCTCATAGAGTAGTATACATGGATCACCTAGGAGTCATGAAGATGAGGGAGGACCTTAAAACACTTATTCTTCTGGAAATGAATGAAGGCAGACATAGTCAACTATGTGGCCAGATGTCTAGAATGTTAGCAGGTAAAGGTCGAACATAGACATCCAACAGAATTACTATAGCCACACATTATTCCAGAATCGAAATGGGAGGTTATTTCGATGGATTTTATTGTTGGATTTCCACTGACGGCAAAGATACATGACTTGATTTTCATAGTAGTTGGCACTTTGATGAAGAGTACTCATTTTATTCCCGTGTGTACGATGTATCAGGCACCTGACATAGCTAGATTTTTCATCAGTTAGATTGTGAGGCTGCATGGCGTGCCTAAGAGGATTATATCCAATCGAGGATCCGTGTTTACTAGACAATTTTGGACTAGTTTCCAAGAGGCCTTGGGAACCTAAATTAAATTTAGTACTGCATATCACCTAGACACTGATGGAAAAACTAAATGAACTAACTAAACCTTGGAGGACATGTTGCGTATGTATCCAATGGACTAACAAAAGCATTGGGAAAAATTCTTGCCACTGGTGGAATTCGATTATAACAACAGTTACCAAAGCACCATTAAGATGGTGTCTTTCGAATTTCTTTACGGGAGACCATGTCAGACGCCTTTGAGTTGGGATCATATTGAGGATAGGGTCCTGGTGGGACCAAAAGAGATCCAAGAAATGGAAGATAAAATGCAAACAATTAGACAAAGGATCAAACAAGCACAGGATCGACAGAAGATTTATGTCGATGTGCACCATGTCAATCGTAGTTATGAAGTTGGCGATCGAATCTTCTTGTGGGTAAAAATGCATAAGAGTTCAATCAAGTTTGGAAAGGGATATAAACTGATGCAGCAACATCATACAAAGCCAAATCACGCGCCTAGCCAAAGGAACAACTGAACACGCGGATGAAAAAGGACACATTTTTATGAAAACGTTTTGAATTTTGAAATCTGAAGAATTAATGTAATAGCTAGGAGAAGCATACTTACATTTATGTCTTGGAGATATGAACAGATCTGGAGAAATTACTCTCATCTTCCGGATGTAATAAGCATTTAAGTCTGTTAATGTAAAGTAGGTAGATATGAATGTTAGATTAGATAGTTTAGAAGTGTAGGAGGGAAAACGGATATAGACACCCTCGCCCTTGTATCATTGTAACATTAAGATGATCATTCAGAATTCATAAGATGTTGAGCTGCAGTAGAGAGCATAGAGAAGAACCCATGTACAAGAGCACTTGAGTTAATATATGAGACTTTGACTCAAATTTCATGGTGTTATGATGCTTACTATTTACATTACTTAAATGGTATGATTACAGTTGTTTTGTTTCTCTGTTATGCATTTATCTCAATGTTGTATTGTGTGTATGATTTCATGTTGAATGTATGAAGTCTAAGAGAGGAGAAGAATGAGTTTCAATTGTTTCTCTCCCTGAGAATTCCTACAAGGAGTGCAGTGAACGTCCGCAAGGTGTGCGTCGACGAGGGTCTGAGTTTTATCTAAGAAAGCTCAGGAGAGATATCATTGTTCTCATACCTGCAGAAGTCCAGGTGAAGCACAAAGTCATGCAAGGTGTACGCAGACTGGTTGAGGCTTTAGAACTTATCAACCAAGGGGAAAGTTAAAGGACTACTGTTGCAAAGAGTGCATAGGGTCGAACACTCAAATAACCAAAGGTTATTTGAAAGTTTGTCGCAAGGAGTGCGAGCAGGAACCCTTTTGGAAGGCTTGAATTTTCAAGTGAAATCTCAGGAGAGATAAAGCCTTTGAAGTGTTCAAAGGGAGAGGGAGATCAAAATCATCTCGTAGAAATTAAGTTCAGGAGGGAGAACACCGATTCGTTTGAGCAGAAGTCATTGAGAAGTGAATTGGGCGGTTAGAATTCTCCATGGAGAACTCACAAAATCGCAAGGACCATAGGATCTAGTGGATCTATAAGGTGTTTATGAGTTGGACGAACCCACCACCCTGATATCAAGAATCAACGTGAGCCATTGATCATGGTCAGTTTGAGCCGTTAGATCATTTCGTGAATTCGGGGTTTGTGAGTTTGGAGGGAAGACCAAATTATTGGTTTCGCTAAGTCTTGAGTTGTGAGGAGCAGCGAAGGTGATCCAGACCAGTCGATCCAAGCCACGGGAGAACCGTTGGATCAGAACCTTCGTGGGGTATCGTGTATCGGAGGTTCGGGTGTTGAAAGAATTTCTTTTTGACTGCGAAGTCGTGAAGTGCCGAGCACCGAGGGCTCATACGAACACCTAGCACATCCGATAGGTGGGGCCGCATGGTTGACAGGTGGCGTAATAACAAGCACCCAGAGAAAAGTGGAAGCGAGTGACAGGTGGAGGACACACGTCACCTAGGAAAGAGTCAACTCATTGTTGACTTATCATGTATTGGGGGTTCGCAAGGGAGGAGCGCAAGGCCTCAACACTCCAACTCGTGAAGTTGTGAGTTGCGAGGGGTGCTAGAGTTAGGCCCTAGCTGGTGGTCACTTGTATAGGTGCTAGCGAGGAAGGATCCATACCCGTATCACATCTCAGGTATCGGAGGTTTGGAGTTGAGGTTCTTCGACTCACGAACTCGCGAGATCACGAGTCATGAAAGGTGCTTGCGCTAAGGCCCGGTTGTGGTCGCATGGAGACGTAAGGCTCGTGCCTGGTGTTAAGTTGCGCAAGGCGGGTTTTCATGAAGGACCTGTGGACCAGATTCGTGAGGTTCAAATAAGGATCCGAGGGAGCCGCTTTGGCTCGAGGAGAATTTAGAACGATCCTGTGCAGATCTCAGACATAGGGTCAGGGGTCTGCGTCAATTTGGTATCAGAGCCTAGAACAAATTATTTTCTTTCTGTAACAGAGAGAAGGGCGAAAATTTTATAGCCATGTCGCTGAGAAGAAGAGACAGGCAATTACCTAATCCAGCAGTAGAAAGGGAAATGCGCGAATTACGTGTCAGGCTTGATGCTATGGAGATAGCACAGAGGTGCACAGTTGACAATGGGGATATTAGGGAATATGAAAGTGAAAATGATGATGGAAACGAAGGAGAAGAATTTGCAGTCGAAGATGCTGCGAAAGAACGCCTAATTAGGGCTGTTGCAAGGATAGGTGCTAGAGAAAAAATGGACATTCTCACATATGAGGGAAACTTGGATGTTGAAGAGATTCTAGACTGGATCAGAGCTCTATAAAAACACTTCGACTATGAGGATGTCAAGGAAGACAAGAAAGTCAAAGATGCTATTACTAGACTTAAAGGGCATGCAACACTATGGTGGGATGAACTGCAGGCTGACAGACGCTGCAAAGGCAAGAAGAAAATCAAAAGCTGGGATAGAATGGTTGAAAAAATGAAATCCAAATTCATACCTAGGGATTATCAAATCACTCTGTTTTAGAGGATGCATAATTTGAGACAGAAGCCGATGTCAGTGAAAGAATACACTGAATAATTCTACAGGATAAACATCAGAGCAGGTCATCGGGAAAGTGATGATGAAAAAGTTGCCAGGTACATGAATGGTCTGCGATATGACATTCAAGATGAGATGAGCATGACAACCATTAAAAATGTGGAAGATTCTTATCAGATAGCTCTCAAAGCTGAAGAGAAGCTGAGTCAGAAGCAAGGTCAAAGAGGATGAGGTAGAAGTCAAGCCAGAGGCAGAACAATTGTCCAAGACAAAACTCTGAAACCTAACGAAGAGGGGAAGAAACCTCAACCTCAACCTGAGAGAGGAGGAAGCTCACAAGGAAGGCAGTATGCTGATAGAAATACTTTTCCTTGAGCCAGAGGAAGAGGAAGAGGCAGAGGAGGTGAAGTGAAATGCTTCATCTGTGGAAAAATCGGACATAAATCCTATGAGTGTCTAGATAAGAAGAAAGAAGGTGGTGAAACTCACATTGTCTAAGCTCAAGGATGGAATGTTGAGGCAAAATATGCTAAGGGTGGAAGATCCTTAATGATGAGGAAAGTTCTCTTGAAACCAGAGAAGGAACCAGAGAACTCGGCCCAAAGAAACAGTTTTTTTCAGACTGCTTTCAAAACTAAGGATAGAGTATGTAAGGTCATAGTGGATAGCGGTAGCACAAACAATATTGTATCTACAGAGATGGTAGAAAAGTTGGAGCTGGAGACTATTGCACATCCAAGTCTATACAGAGTTTCGTAGCTACAAAAAGGACATCAGGTAAATGTCACTAAACAGTGTTTAGTCGAATTTAAAATAGGAGGGTATAAAGATGAAATATTATATGATGTCATTCGCATGGATTTTTTTCATCTATTGTTGGGTAGACCATGGAAATATGACAGAAACGTGGTTCATGATGGGAGAAAGAACATGTACACCCTAGAGAAAAATGGTAGGACGCACATGTTGCTGTCGATTAAGAACCAAGAGGTGAAAATAGAGATGAGGAACACTGTACTTCTCATGAGTGGGAAGGAACTTCTTAATGAGGTTAAGAAGAAGGAAGACACACAATTTATTGTGGTCAGGAAGCCCAAAATTGTTTTGACCAGTACAAGAATAGATGATTTACCAGAAGAAAACTAGAAGTTGTTGGGAGAGTTTGTTGATATAGTAGTGGATGAACTACCTTGTTCGTTTCCACCTATGAGGAGTATAAGCCATAATATTGATCTTATACCTCGAGCCAATTTACCAAACAAAGCCGCGTATAGGTTGACACCGTAGGAAAATGAAGAAGTTAAGAGACAGGTCCAGGACTTAATGGACAAAGGATTGATTCGGGAGAGCTTGAGTCCATGCGTTGTTCCGACAGTGCTCATCCCAAAGAAAGATGGAGGCTAGAGAATGTGTATAGACTCAAGGGAAATTGATAATATTACCATCAGATACAGATTTCCATTGCCAAGGATGGACGACTTGATGGATTGCTTGAGTGGAGCAAAGTTTTTTTCAAAGATTGATTTGAAAAGCGGATATCATCAGATTAGAATGAGAGAAGGTGATGAATGGAAGACAACATTCAAGACAAATGAATGGCTATATGAATGGCTTGTCATGCCATTTGGATTAACGAATGCGCCCGATACTTTCATGAGATTGATGAACAAAGTCCTTAAGGATTTCACTGGGAAATTCGTCATTGTATATCTTGATGATATATTATTTTTTAGCAAAACTGAAGCAGAGCATTTAAAGCATTTAGCTGCAGTAATGAGAAGATTACAGCAAGAGAAATTGTTGATCAATATGAAGAAATCTTCATTTTTGAGGACATACCTCATTTATTTGGGTTTTGTTATCTCTACAAATGAACTGAAAATGGATCCAGAAAAGATAAAGGCGATTAAGGATTGGCCATCACCGAAGAGTGTATTTGAAGTATGAAGCTTCCATGGTTTGGCTAGCTTCTACAGGAAATTCATCTGAAACTTCAGTGGAATTAGCACACTGATGATTGATATGGTGAAGAAAAGACATAAATATTTTCATTGGACAGAGGAAGCAGAGAAGAGATTCAATCTGCTGAAGAAGAAGATCATTGAGCAACCAATTCCGGTTTTTCCGGATTTTAGCAAGACATTCCAGGTCAGGTGTGACATGAGTGGATTTGCAATTGGAGCGGTCTTGAGCCAAGATGATAGGCCGATCACGTACTTCAGTGAAAAACTGAATGAAGAAATTATCAAGTACTCCACGTATGACAAAAAATTCTATGCAGTCATACAAGCGCTGAAGAAATGGAGACATTATTTGGTTCCCAAGGAGTTTGTTTTGTACAGTGATAATCATGCTTTTCAATTCGTGACTCGACAGGAGAAGTTGAACCAAAAACATGCTAAATGGGTTGAATTCATGCAGAATTTTACTTTTGTAATCAAGCATATTTCTGGAACTGCTAACAAAGTTGTTGATGCTTTGAGCAGGAAATGTTTGCTTATGCAGGAATTCAGAGTCAAGACTTTGGCTTTTGATAACCTTAAGGAATTGTATAGGGATGATCCAGACTTCAAGGAGGAATATGAGGCATCTGAGAATCCAATTCTCAAAGACAGAAGCCAATGGACTGAATACATGATCCAGGATGGATTATTGTTCAAGGGAAATCAGCTATGTATTTTGAAATGCTCCATGAGGGAGAATTTGTTGAAGGAAAAACACAGCGGAGGATTGGCCGGACACTTCGGTCATGACAAGATGTTCTCAAAGTTGAATGACTCATATTTTTGGCCAGGGATGAGGATAGATGTCAAGAAATTTGTGGACAGGTGCAAAATTTGTCAGCACACGAAAGGAAAAAGGCAGAACATAGGGTTATACCAACCATTACCCATACCTGAAAGGCCATGGGATGCAGTGAGCATGAATTTTATATTGGGACTGCCAAGGACACAGAGAGGATATGATTCAATATTTGTGGTAGTCGACCAATTTTCAAAAATGGAACATTTCATACCATGCCTTAAAACCAGTGATGCAACTCATATTGTGAACCTATTTTTCAAGGAAGTCGTCAGACTTCACGGTTTGCCAAAGAGTATCATGTCTGATTGAGATACCAAGTTCATAGGGAATTCTTAGAGGACCTTATGGAAGAAGTTGGGGTCAATTTTGTCTTTTAGCTCAGCATATCATCCTCAGACGGATGGAAAAACAGAGGTCATGAATAGGAGCTTGGGAGATTTGTTAAGAAGCTTAATGATTGAACACCACAGTCAATGGGATCACATTCTGCCACAAGCAGAATTCACTTACAATGATTCACTCAATAGAAGCACAGGGAAGAGTCCATTCCAGATTGTATATGGAATGCAGCCAAGGGGAGTTTTTGAATTGAAAGATTCGAAACAAAATGAATTCAATAGTGCTAGTGCAAAGGACTTTGCAGAAGGAATGAAGAAGCTTCACATCCGATTTAAGGAGCGATTGTAGAGTTCAAGTCAAGAATACAAGTGGAGAGAAGATCAACATAGGCGAGAACTTCAATTTGAAGTTGGTGATCTGATTCTTGCGCATCTGCGCAAGGAAAGGTTCCCAAGGGGAACGTATAATAAGTTGAATATGAAAAAGATTGGACCATGCAAAGTCATAAGGAAATTTGGGGCAAACACATATAATATTGAATTACTCGATGGGGTCAGAATCTCACCGATATTCAATGTTGTGGATTTGAACCCTTACAGAGCTGGAAAAGCAGGAGAAGAGGATGAGCAAGAAGAAGTTCAATGGACAAAACAAATGCCTACAGCTGAAAAGCCACAAATGGAAGGCATAATTGACAAAAGGATTAGAAAAAAGACTAGGAGGAAAGAGTATTTTGAATACTTGGTCAAGTGGAAGGGACATCCAGTTGAAGATGCCAGTTGGGAGGATGAAGCAGAAATTCAAAAGCATGGACAGGCCATGCAAGAGCTCATGAACAGGAGTTCATGAAAAATTTCAAGCGAGGGAGTATGATGTAGGAGCATCTTACAAAGCCAAAGAACGCGCCTAGCCAAAGGAACAGCTGAACGCATGGATGAAAAAGGACACATTTTTATGAAAACGTTTTGAATTTTGAAATCTGAAGCATTAATGTAATATCTAGGAGAAGCGTACTTACATTTATTTCTTGGAGATATGAACAGATATGGAGAAATTACTCTTATCTTTCGGATGTAATAAGCTTTTAAGTCTATTAATGTAAAGTAGGTAGATATGAATGTTAGATTAGACAGTTTATAAGTGTAGGAGGGAAAACGGATATAGACACCCTCACCCTTGTATCATTGTAACATTAATATGATCATTCAGAATTCATAAGCTATTGAGATGTAGCAGAGAGCGTAGAGAAGAACCCATGTATAGGAGCACTTGAGTTAATATATGAGACTTTGACTCAAATTTCACGGTGTTATGATGCTTACTATTTACATTAGTTAAATGGTATGATTACAGTTGTTTTGTTTCTCTGTTATGCATTTATCTCAATGTTGTATTGTGTGTATGATTTCATGTTGAATGTATGAAGTCTAAGAGAGGAGAAGAATGAGTTTCAATTATTTCTCTCCCTGAGAATTCCTGCAAGGAGTGCAGTGAATGTCCACAAGGTGTGTGTCGATGAGGGTCTGAGTTTTATCTCAGAAAGCTCAGGAGAGATATCATTGTTCTCATACCCACATAAGTGCAGGTGAAGCACAGAGCCAAGCAAGGTGTGTGCAGGCTGGTTGAGGCTTTAGAACTTATCAACCAAGGGGAAAGTTGAAGGACTACTATTGCAAAGAGTGCACAGGGTCGAAGACTCAAATAACCAAAGGTTATTTGAAATTTTGCCGCAAGGAGTGGGAGCAGGAACCCTTTTGGAAGGCTTGAGTTTACAAGTGAAAGCTCAAGAGAGATAACTCCTTTGAAGTGTTCAAAGGGAGATGGAGATCAAAATCATCTCATAGAAATTAAGTTCAGAAGGGAGAACACTGAGTCGTTTGGGTAGAATTCATTGAGAAGTGAATTGGGTGGTCAAAATTCTCCATGGAGAACTCATGAAAACACGAGGACCGTAGGATCTAGTGGAGTTGTAAGGTGGTTATGAGTTGGACGAACCCACCACCCTGATATCAAGAATCAACATGGGACGTTGATCATCGTCAGCTTGAGCTGTTAGATCATTTCATGAATTCAGGGTTCGTTAGTTTGGAGGGCAGACCAAATTCTTGGTTTCGCAAAGTCCCAAGTTGCGAGGAGCAAGGAAGGAGATCTAGACCATTGGATCCAAGCCATGGGAGAACCGTTGGATCATAACCTTCGCGGGGTATCACGTATCGGAGGTTCGGGTGTTGAAAGAATTTATTTTCGACTGTGAAGTCGTGAAGTGCCGAGCGCTAAGGGCTCGTATGAACACGTAGCACATCTGATAGGTGGGGCCACGTGGTTGATAGGTGGCGTAACAACAAGCGCCCAGAGAAAAGTGGAAGTGGGTGATAGGTGGAGGACACACGTCACCTAGGAAGGAGTCAACTCATTGTTGACTTATCGCGTATCGAGGGTTCGCAAGGGAGGAGCACGAGGGCTCAACACTCCAACTCGTGAAGTTGCGAGTTGTGAGGGGTGCTAGAGTTATTCCATAGACGGTGGTCTCTTGTAGAGGCACTAGTGAGGAAGGAGCCATACCCGTATTACATATCGAGTATCGGATGTTTGGAGTCGAGGGTCTTCGACTCATGAACTTGCGAGATCGTGAGTCATGAAAGGTGCTTGCGATAAGGCCCAGTTGTGGTCGCATGGAGACATAAGGATCACACTTGGTGTTAGGTTGCACAGGGTGGGTTTTCACGAAGGACCTGGGGACCAGATTCATGAGGTTCAAATAGGGATCTGAGGGAGCCTCTTTGGCTTGAGGATAATTTAGAATGATCCTGTGCGGATCTTAGATAGAGGGTTGGGGGTCTGCATCATAAACTCTCTCCTAGGTTCATGGGACCTTTCGAGATTGTGGAGAGGAAGGGGCCCGTGGCCTATCGACTAGCCTTAGTTTATTCTTAGAGGTGTATGCATGATGTTTTTCACATATCTGTTTTGAGACATTATATTAGTGATCATACACATGTTATTGACATGAGTTCCTTGTAGGTATCGGACGAGGGGGAACTCACAGCTGAGCTAATCTGCATCCTTGATCATCGCATTCGATGGCTACGACGTTGAACAATGGATCAAGTCAAGGTCCAGTGGGACAACTATAGTCCACACTCGGGGACCTGGGAGGACACATATGATATGTGTCAACAGTTTCCATTTTTGTCTGATAGATATACTTATGATACTGTGATACACATTATTGTGGCACTTATATACTGTGAAACTTCAAGACAAAGTTTAGACCAAGAGGGGGTGTATGTAACATCCCTCTCTTACGTGCAATGAGCGAACTTATTCTTTGAGGAAATTTTCTTGCAAGTGATCCAGATTATTATATTATTGGGCATTTGATTATGATTATGAGGCGTTATGGATTGATGAAATGATATTTTGTTGTATCGACATAGACAGGTTCTATTGACTCGGTTTTCCTGAGTGTGTAGGATTTTGGACCTCGAGGATGCAGAGGCATCGATGAAACCCCTTGGACTCTGGATCGAGTCAGGGAGTGGACTATTAGGGGTTTGATTGTTGTATATATGAAATTTGTGTATCTGATTAGATGATATTATTATGGGTATTATTTTTGACATGATTCGTTGATGATGCAAGCTGACGATAGCTTGACGACCAGACTCACATGTGGAGTATAGGGGTCACGCATGATAACCAGAGATGTTGAGGGAGAGGTGTGGACAATAGCCCCTCCATAGCCTACTATCACTCACGGCATGGCTCTAACTGTAGGTTAACAATTACCTAGTTCGAGAAGACCCACGATGCCGTGAGGGCCGACTGCGACAGTCGCTCACGCTAATTTTAAGGGGTGTGCAATAAAGCAGAGGCCTTATTCCTTACAGGCCCTTAGTCTCCCACAAGATAACCTAGCGGAGTATTGACTCTAGGGGTTTTTATGTCTACCAAGTCAATCAAGAGGCAAGTGGCACCCTTGGAGCATGGAGTGCATCCTAAAGGGCAAGTTGCGCAAGGAAAACGGAAAGAGGTGAGTGGCACCCTTGGAGCACCTAGTGCATCCTAAAGGGCACGTTGCGCAAGGGAAACAAAATGAGGTGAGTGGCACCCTTGGAGAACCTAGTGTACCCTGAACGGCACGTCGCGTTGTTAAATAATAAATTTATAAACCTATATGGCCTTAGAATGAATAATGTGATGAGAAAGATTTAAAACAATTTCCCTAATAAAATGTCGCCCAGCCTAGGAAAATAAAGTCTAGGTCTAAGTTATACTTGTGATAAGAATTTATATATTTATATAAAAATTAAAATTAAAATTAAATAAATAATAATAATAATCATCTTCAATCATGTGACGAAAAGCGGGTAAGAAATTCAATTAATTTATAAAAATATTTTGGGGAATAAAATTAAAAAAAAGAAAAAGGAAAAGGGGAAATAATTGTTTGTTACTTATGCTAATTAAAAATTTACTAATTACAAAGAAAAAGGGGAAAAGGGGTAATTTTCTACACTTTCCAATTTGAGTTTTAAATGAAAAGGGAAAGAGGTAAATTTGAAAGAATTAGGAAACTATGAAAAAGTGGGAAACAAAAAAAGAAAGGGGAAACATAAGGAAAAAGCAGAAAGACTAACTTAGTAGGGTATCTAGCATTTAAGAACTTTCTAAATTAAACTCAACTAGTAAATTAGTAAGGGGGTAAGTCATTAAAATGTGTAAGGGAATATGGGGACATGTAGGAGCGATTCTAGGAATGCTTTAAGGTGGGTGAGGGAAATAGAAGTAATTAATTAATTAATGAAATTAATTTATGGTGCAATGAAGGGGATGGGTGACACATGTACGGGGAGCATTTTTATGAATTGAATTATTCAACAATAAATTAAATGGGATTTTGGGAAAGTAAATGACTTAGAAACTCTATGTAAAGAAGGTAGGAGGAGGATGATGGATCTCTTTTGTGATGTGTAATGTTACACTGAGAAATTTAGACTTGACTGACTTAGCTTGTGGGAGTTGGGATACCCAGCTCAGTGAGGAGGGGTAGCTTGGACTTGCGAGACAACCTGGGAGCTATTTGTTATATGTTTTAGTGTGTGTGGCCCCTTTGCGGCTCAGGGGGTTAAGGGGGGAGACGAGTACCCCTAGTGTTGGTTGGGAGGTACCGGTGAAGTCGCATCGGTCGACAAGCGGGAGATGCATGGAGCCCGCAGGGCAACAACTCAAAGTGGACAACTTGGGATATGGTACTCTTACTTTTAATCTGCATGGTAGATTATTATTGACCTTACAATTTCATTTATGTGCTTTTAACTGTGTAAAGAAGGTGTTTGACTTAGCATTTTAATTGATAACTTAATTTCCCCATAGCCTTAAGCTCATTGTAGATTTTATTCTCGTGGATTTCAATCCCTGGATGTTGTGACGGTCGTTTTGGTTTTGTTTCTTGTTGTGAAGAGTTGTGATTTTACTTCATCCTCATCCCTAGTTCATCAGTCCATGCCTGAGCAGTTGTCCAGGAGCCGAATTGATGGTCGTCACTTCGATGCACAATGACCTATAGATTCTAATGCCCTACTTTTCTATGCGTGGATGATGAGCAAAGGATAGTTGTTAGTCGTCTACCCTGTTGATTGATTCATGGATGAATGATCGTCTTTGCGCCTTCCTTGTGTATGATTGACTCTTGCATTGATTGTTCTTAATGTGATCTTCTATTGCCTTCGTTGTTCTTCCTGGAGTCATTGCCTGCATTTATTTAACCTTGGGATGACAATGAATTTACCCTTTTTATGGCAGCAAATTCACACCTAGAACGATTGCGTTTATAAAGTGTGAATTCCTTTTAAATTTGCATTCTCACAACCTCTTATAATTGCGAATTCGTTTTTATGGGAATGACTAAGTCTATGATTTTGTATTCCTTTTTATAAATGCATTGTGAATGTAAGACTATCTTTTATGACTATGTGATTTCTTACAGCGAAATTCAATAGATGCAACAACCCTTATTTAACTCAACAATATTTATCAATAGATATTCAGTGAATTGTTATTGGGATTCAGATTATTTTATTATATTGGTTCCATTTTAAGGGACAACGGATCGATTCCATAGTTAGCGAATTATGCCTATCAATGACATCATTGAATATTGGACTGCCTTTTTAATATATTAACTGCCTTTATCATATTTTTAAACTCAAGAATTATCCTTTATTTAACTCAACATTGATCATTTTTACTCTGCGATTTATATTTATAACAATGATTTACCTATTGTATTTACACAACAATGTTAGATATAACAACAATTTACCTATTGTTTTTACACAACCATTTTAGATTCATTGTATTACACAGAAACTCATTTATTATGACAGCGATTTAACCTACCTGTTTTATCATATCTAGATATATGTATCTGCGTTTAGACAGTGATTATATGTCTGCGTTGTAGTTTTTGATAATCCCAGCAGGGAATGACAATGACCTACCTTCGTTTTCAATGTTGTTGACAGTGAATTTCATTATTGGTATGTCTGCATTTTCGATAGTCTGCGATTTCATTAGGTTTTAATGGGCAGTGTTTTGAGACATAGAATAGGATAGCGAATTTGCTATGTATCAATGGACAACCATATCATGTGGTTGACAAATGACATATTAATGTATCTATTGTGCACAGAGATTCATATTTATAGGAAAATTATATCG
This sequence comes from Picea engelmannii, assembly GCA_009831015.1. Classification (NCBI taxonomy): domain Eukaryota; kingdom Viridiplantae; phylum Streptophyta; class Pinopsida; order Pinales; family Pinaceae; genus Picea; species Picea engelmannii. The sequence goes on from ML777981.1 coordinate 1,044,627, forward strand.
TGGCATGGCAATGAGTCATACATTGGTGGATAGCAAAAGTTTTATAGCATGAATGACAGCTAACACCGATTTTTATTCAACGAAATATTACACAGATTCTATAAAATGATCTTTACAACAATTTCCTTAATTTAGTCTTAGACAACGAATTTGGGTTAGCTAGCGTTTCCATTAAATCTTTTTGTTATTCAATGAAATCTGAGATATCCTAGTGATGGTACTATGCTATCACAGTAAGTATATTTAGTGTATTGATAGCGATATTTTATTGTCTACACTTGGAATGCCAGCTCCCTAACTATTTTTGTTTCTCCTCTTAAATGAATCCCAGCATTTTAATTGGCCATCATGTTGAATAACTCCAATGTTGACCATTCGAATAGGTTTTCAATAAAGTACTCAATGAAATTCCCTTAAATTTATTTCATTAACATATTTTTTTTACTATGAACATTTTACCCATAATTGGAAGTGATTACCTGAGGAGTGATTGCTGAGGTTGACCTTTTTCTGTAGTTACTAGTGTCTAGATTTCTCCTTCAAACTGAATGATTACCCAACATTTACACTGCCTTACATTAATTGCTACAGTGAGGTACCTTCTATTGAACAATTAACCAACAACATGAAAATAGCCCACTTTAATGGAATTGTCATTACTCAGCAGTTTCTTTTTAATGTTAAGAGACAACTTGTTATTTTTAGTACGGTTAATATAGATAGATGACATGTTGTAATTTAAATTGTTAATAAGTGTTATAATTGTATCATTCTACTTGATATTGTTAACGTTGTTATATAATGTTAATCACTAAGTTAGATTGTAATTATGGATTAATTTAGAATTTCCCAATTAGATTGTATTTATTATTTATAGTTTTAGTATTGATTTAATTAGACTTGCTAAATTGATTTGTAATTTATGTTAAATTAGATCGTACATTAATGACCAACCTGTAATTTAGAATTGCTAATTTTGATTTTTTTTAATGTTACATTAGATTGTATATTAATGACCAAATTGTAATTTAGACTTGCTAATTTAGATTGGTAATCAATGTTAAAATATATTGTAATTATTGACTAGTTTAGACTTGATGAATGGTCGGGTTGTTGGAAAAGTTGTGTTTTAGCTTGAGCTTCCTTCGAACGATGTCATCCTGCGTCTCGTCGATCAATTGCTTGGGGTTTGGGTGTGTTTGCACAGGGGTAGACCCAGGGTTCAATGCTCAAGAGTGCACCAACAAAGCCCTAACTATCGACCATTTTGGCATCACCTACGAAGCAGATGAAGTCTCACCTGAGGTAGAGGAAGGGGTGGTTGCAAGACTCAGTTGTCTGCAACCTTAGCTGGGACATAAATCTGTGGTTCTATCCTTACAGGGCACTTAGCATAGATCATTCATCAATATTTAACCCTTATTATACTTCACAGACAGCACAGAGCATAGCAACATTCACTTAGATCTAAGATATTTCAGCACTTAGCAACAATAAAATAGATTAGATCCAGTAGATCGGAACTAAGGATCTTCATACATATCATATCTAACATTCATACGCATCTAAGAATCACAAAGCATAAGTAGATCTATCTAAATATATCAAAGCACTTAGCAAAGAAAGATATAAGTCAATGCACAAAGCATAATACACATATGTACGTGGTTCACCCCCTCCCTAGGGCTACGTCCACCAAATCTTCTTCTTTATTAGTATCTTCAATCGTCAGTTACAGCATAGAGCCTCAAACCCTTCTTCGCATAGGACATAAGATATGCACAACTCGCTAGATCCTTCTTCCTTACACTTCAACACAAAGCCTTCTACAACCTCTTACAACAACTTGCACTTAGCTCTGCAAGCCTCTTAAAATCATGCACAGAGCATTTACAATCCACATCCAATAACACAAATCTAACTACTAGAACAAAGCCATCGACCATCCTTACATTTCCTAAGTATCTATTTATACATTACAAAAGTGGGCCTAAGAATGGGTAAACCCATGGGCCGACATCTCTTTCCCATTACATTAACCCAAAACCCTAAAAGAGGCCCAAAAGTGGACTGAGATCCCATGATCTCTGCTTCACCTGGCGCTCCATATTTGACAGGGTGTCGAAGTCCAAAAATGGTCAATTATGACCAAGTGTTCCTCAAAACTTGCTCAAGGGCCAACATGCCCCCAACACTCACCCGTGACTCGTCTCGAGTCACTCAGGTCTGACCAAATCTACTTTGAATTCCTCGAGCTTGGCTCAAGATGCTTTGACCTTCCACATTTCTCGATGAACTCCTGGATGAGTGCCTCATTCACTGGCCCTTCTAGGCATTGTGTTGTTGTATTCACAAGCTGTTCAAGTTATACTACTTGGCTTTCAACTTCAGTGAACAGTTGGCATGACTTTTCTTGCATTGGTTGAAGTCATTGAGAGACTTCCATTACCTTACTCTGAAGCATGTGAATCTGTTGTTAGGATGTGCGTTTCTCTAGAAACCTCTTCATTCTCTCTACGGGTGATAGGGCCTTCAGCTACACCTGTAGCTTTTCAGCAACGTACCTTGCCTCTTGGAGATATGACTCCAATTTATGCAATTATGGGTTCTCAGTTAGGTTCTCGTAGATCTGCGCACTTCTGCTACTTAACTGTTTTCATTCCTTGGAGAGTGCTTTAATCCTTTCTATGGTGATCCAGGCAGTTATTTCTCGTTGGTCACGCACTTCTTGTGGGGTTTGTGGTATGGTATGAAGCTCTAAGTCCACGACTCTTTGTTGAAGTTGTTGAATAAATTCAGAAAGCATCATCACTTGGAGTTCGATGGGGTCCTCTACCTTCTTTTATAAGCCGCTCACAAAGAGAAATTCTCTGTTGATTGATTCTTCAATCCCAATCTGCTTCGCGAGAAACTCCTCTTTCTCTTTTTGAATCTTCGCTCTGTATTCTTCAAATTTCACTTGGAGAGTGTCCTTCTCTTGTTGTGCAACTTAGTGTTTCTTGAGGATTTCCTCCTATGCTTGCTTTAAGGCTTGGGAGGCCTAAGCTATTTCTTCATGCGCCTTCCGAAGGTGTTCTTCAACCGTGTTAGCAATCTTGCAAAGTTGACCTGGTTCATTTCCTTCTTCTGTTGTTCCTTCTGGCAGGGGCATAAAGGAGTCTGTGTGGCTAGACTAGAGAACTTTTTGTACTCCTTGGAGTTCGATCTCGATTCTATTTTACATTGTCTCTTACTTAGCTTCTTATTTTTTTGTTATCTCTTCTATGGCTTCATTCATAGCTACAATGAGAAAACTGAAGTCATCTGGAGTGAGCGTGGTCTTCAACTTAGTCACGGGTGCTTTTGATTTCTTTCAGGAGGAAGGTTCTGGAGGTGAACCTTTCCTTTTCTTTATGATTTCTAATTCATCTCCTGGCCTCTGTTCGACTTCCTCTAAGTCTTTTTCATTACCTCCTTGCTCTGGTGTAACAAATTTGGTTCTTACAGATCTGTTATCTACATCCTGGATATCCTCATCCTTCTTTGTCTGCTTTGTTTTCTTTGTCATACTGGGTCTAGGTGTATTCTACTCATATTCTAGGCTGTCAATGTCGGACACTTCTGTGGGGTCTGCTGTAATAAGGAGGTCCACCAACGATTCCTTGGTGATTTCCTCTATATCTTCTTCTATCATATTGTAATAAGACTGACATTGTTCCTTGTTCTCATCAGCACGTGCTGTCAGATATATAAAATGGTAGTCTACACTGAACTTTATCAAAGGTCAAAACCTGTGTAAAGTATTCGGGGTCATGCGAGGCTCAGACTGGATGGAGAAATTCAACTAGGTGTAGTAGGTATGAAATATAACATTGGAGTGCCACTTCTTATTCATGTCATTCAAGTACCACAGGGTACTGAACTTCGCAGCCAATGGTTCAAAGGGGTCAATGTTAGGGAGGTTTTCACTTTCCGGTAGCTCCTGTGCAATGAAAACTATAAGTATCAAGAGCTAGCTAAAATGAAATTCATGCCCTTGATCCTAGGCCTCTCTACAATCAATCTCTAGTTGATTCACTAGGTACTTCGCCCAGTTCATCTGTAGTCCCTCTGCGCACTTTCTTGCAAGGTCGACTACAAATTTGGATACTTGCGTGGGTCGATTCTTGCGTATCAACTTCCCTGCGATCAGTTGATAGGAGAGGCGCACTGCGCCACTTTCAATGGAAGCTACCTTGTAGCCTCACGCACCTTTCTCAATATTGCCATAGGATTCTTTGATCTTCTGAGAAAGAGAATGATTCATGGTCTTTCCATGATAGTAATCGTGGGGATCAGGGCCCTACATGTTAAGCCCGATGATCCGGTTGATCAGTGTTGGATCAACTGTTATGCGATGGTTCAACCATAAGTATCATCCATGGTAACTTACCAACAACAACTTCACTCAAGCATTCACCTCCTGGTGTCTGCCGAAGTGTGGTATCTTCATAACATTGAGCAGAGTAGACTATGCGAGGTTCATCATCCATTGTTGAGGGACAATATTCAAATTCTTTCCCTTGGTTCCGGTTAGGTACTTGTACGGGGCAAGTGTGCTGTAAACTTTACGATCCCCCAGGTTGAAGTCACTAAACTTCAAGGTTGTGATCTTGTCATGATCTACGTGTACTCCTTTTGGTAGGTATGTCGTGACTAGAGTGTACTCAAAGTCTCTAGGCACACTATCTCTGTTGATCGCACCGCTCAGAGGTGGTATGTAAGAAGGTAGGATGTATGGAACCAACTTCGCGTTGGACATATCGTCCTTATGTTTGGTTCTTATTTTTGCGTCGGCTCGGGATGTTCATGCTCGAGCAGTCGACAAGGAGGCTTGCACTCCTCTCATCGATGATGCCTGTAAACCTGTAGACAATCCCTGCTCTGGCATAACTCTTTCAGCTCTGAGGCTAGCAACTACCTCTCTTACAGATTCTTCAGCTGCGCTAAATTCATTGGACATATACGCTCAGGATCAATAGCTCAAGTTCTCAAAGTAACGTAGATATTTTTGTAAGGTAGAGAGTAAGGGAAGAGTAATCATGGTTCACAATTCAGGTAATCTGTGGATTCAAATTCAAGATTAGAAAAAGTGTCTTCCGTGCATGGCGCGATGGATTAAGTAAGTAACTTTGTAAAAGATTGTTTGCAATGGGTATGGTGCTTCCTTAACTCTAGTTCTATATTTTATGGTGTGGTATAACAGTCTAGTGATGAGCCATCAATGCTTTTTGATCCATTCGGGGCAGCAGTCGAATGGGTATATCGGCCTCCAATGGCTATATTTCTTCACCACGATGAAGTGACCCATGTCTTTGTTTTGTTATCCCGACGAAGCTCAAATTGTGCAAAGTTTCTTTCGGAGAAGTTCCCACTGAAACCCTCTATAGCCTGTCGATCTGAGCTCTCTTTTTACTTAGATTTCTAGCCTTATTCCCCGTGAGCTTCGTCTCGGTCATTCGTTTCTTGATCTGGTTCTTATTTTCCTTAGGCATAGTCACTTCGCATTGCTGAGGTTCTTTCCCAAGACTCAGGAGAACTACTTCGTTTGTATCTGGTACATATCCTCCAATCTTCTGTGAGTCCCCTAGCTCTTTGACATCTAAGATTCTAGTGTCAAATAGATTTGATTTATTCTCCTGTTCCTTAGTCAATTGTGTGATCCTTCTGGTCATGAAATCTTTTAGCTCTTGTCTCTGTTGTTGTAATACCTTTTCTTCTTCCTTCTTTCTGGCTTGATCTCTCTCAATCCAAGGTTTTCCAAGTAACATAGTGAATGGGGTGTTTTCCTCAATAAATTTGATAATCTCAAAATATTCTTCTCTCCAAGTCCCATTGATTGTCATAGGTATCTGAGCGAGTTTTCCACATAACATCACCAGTTTTCCTATGAATAGTCCTATTCCTCCTAGTGAAGGAATCATGGAAGGCTTCCCTATAACTTCCCAAGTTCTTTCTGGCATAATGTTCACTTGTGTTTCTTCATCAATAATATAGTCAATGTCGAAGTCCTTAGTCTTGCTCCGATTTGTTCCTTTTCTTTGAAGATCTCTGGTAGGTAGACATCTTTATGTTCCTTTAGGGTTTCTTTCATCTGTATTAATACTTTCTATGATTCTTTCTGGGGTTGTTCTATTTATGGGGCTGTCCTAGGGTGTTCTCCATGAAAATTCATTCTTTCGAGCTTAGCAATAATTCTAGGGAAATCCAATACTTCATGGTCCAAAGCTTTGCAAAATAGACAACTGGGTTTTCCACCCGGGCAATACTTAGCTAGTTGGCCTAGTTTTCAGCAACCGTAACATAGGGTCAATCCTCTCTTTCTCTTAAATGATCCCCAACTTCTACTGTACTACGCATCGGGATCATGGTAGTTATCCTGCAAAAATTATTTCTAGGATCTTGCATCCATTTGTTAGTCCAAACATTCTTTCTATGCATAGGTATAACATATCTATCATTATGCTTATCAAATCTACTCATATCAAACTTTCTTTCTTCTATTAATGCCCTAGTTTTTAAGCTAGGATCGAATCTATCAAACATACCTAGATCCATGCTCTAGAAAACAAAAATTCACTTATCTTACTTCTACAGAGCACAAAGCTTCCAAATCTAAGAAATTTTAACTATTCTTACCTTTATTAGAGCACGTGGCTTACAGATCTTACCTCTTTTCTGTAGATATGATCTCTTTCTTTTAGAAATTCCCACTTTTACTTTTCTTAGAGCACAAAGCATTCAGATCTCGCTTATTTTCTTCAGATATGATCTTCCTTTCCTCATATCTGACCTTATTCCTAGCACAAAGCTTCATAGGTTGAGTTAAAAGTTGCGCACTAGGGCAACATATCTACGCATAGAGCTTTATTTTGCACAAAATTTCTTCTTCCTCAGTTCCCAACAATCACAGTTTCAGGTCCCGACAATGGAACCATTTGTTGGCACAGGGAAAGACCCAGGGTTCAACGCTCAAGAGTGCACCAACAAAGCCCTAACTACCGGCCCTTTCGGAAACACCTATGAAGCAGATGAAGTCTCACCCGAGGTAGAGGCAGGGGTGGTTGCAAGACTCAGGTGTCTACAACCTTAGCTGGGACACAGATCTATGATTCTATCCTTATAGGGCACTTAGCATAGATCATTCACCAGTATTTAACCCTTATTATACTTCGCAAACAGCACAAAGCATCGCAACCTTCACTTATATCTAAGATACACTTAGCAACAGTAAAATAGATCAGATCTAGTAGATCGACACTAAGCATATTCATACATATCAGATCTAACATTCATACACATCTAACAATCACAAAGCATAAGTGGATCTATCTAAATATATCAAAGCACTTAGCAAAGAAAGAGATAAGTCAATGCACAAAGAATAATACACAGATTTACGTGGTTCACCCCCTCCCTGGGGCTACGTCCACCAACTCTTCTTCTTTCTTAGTATCTTCAATCATCAGTTACAACACAGAGCCTCAAACCCTTCTTCACATAGGAAAAAATATATACGCAGCTTTCTAGATCATTCTTCCTTACATTTCAACACAAAGCCTTCTACAACCTCTTACAACAACTTGCACTTAGCTCTGCAAGCCTCTTACAATCATGCATAGAGCATTTAAAATCCACATACGATCACATCGATCTAAATACTAGCACTAATCCATCGGCCATCCTTACATTGCCTAAGTATCTATTTATACATTACAAAAGTGGGCCTAAGCGTGGGTAAACTGATGAGCTGACATCCCTTTCCCATTACATTAACCCAAAACCCTAAAAGAGGCTAAAAAGTGGACCAAGATCTCGTGATCTCTGCTTCACCTAGCACTCCATCTTTGACAAGGTGTTGAAGTCCAAAAATGGTCAATTATGACCCAGTGTTCCTCAAAACTTGGTCAAGGGCCAACAGGGCGTAGTCTTCTTGCCAGTTGTTTCAGCTCCTAGCACATCGATTTTCTTGAGTCCTTGATCCCGTTAGGTTATGTTGTGCCAAGTTTATTGACGCGTATATCACCCGGGGACTGCATGATTCCTGATTAGGGGATCATGGCGTGCCCTATTGGATAGCGTCGAATGATAACTTGGCCGGATTCAGTGCCTTCCATTAGACGATTGTTGAGCATTGTAAGTTTTCCTTGGTGCATGGGTTGAACACCTTCATATGTTTGGTTTGTGCACCCTAGAGCTTCTAGTAACTGGTCGTCAAGTTCATTGTGTCTATATTGTGGATTTTGTCCATAGCTTGTAGGTGTTGTCGTGTTGTGTCTGGCGGGTAGTTGTTTCTAGCTATCCTGGATTTACGCATGTCTCGCCCAGTTTCTCTTGTGCTAGTGCGTGGATTCATAGTTGTTTGTTTCCTAATCGGCGTGCTTATGTTCATCGTCAGGTTTTGTGGTTCAGTTGTTGTTGTCGTTGCCTTCCTGCCTAAAACTAAAAAAAATAAAAATTGCTTCGCTTGTAATCGTAACAATGGGAGCGTTACAATGAACCCGCAACAAAGTGAATTTTTTTCTAAGTATAGGAAAGAAATAGACAAGAGAGATTTTACGAAGTACTTAGCACATTTGAGTATCAACAATAGTATAATTCAATTCAATAAGGTAGTGATAACAACACATTTCATAAGTAATGGTAGGTCTAGTATACCATCGATTAAGCTTAAAAAATGTGATAAATTATATAGAATCTTAAATATAAAAGAAAGAATTGTGTAAAGGGGAGGTGAATATGTTTAATAATTTTTACCAAAATTAAGGAGAATTTCATAGTAGAATTTTGAATTCAAAATGGTAACAACAACGAAAACAGGTGTCAGAAATAATGATAGGTCTATTATACCATCATTTAAGCTTCACAAGTGTGATAATATAGATATGAATATCACAATAATTGTCTTTGAAATTATTGAACAATTTAACTTGATTCATATCCAACAATTGTTTCTTATGTGGTTCATACATACCTCTTGAAATTTGATGTCACACCATATTATTTATATTTGGTGAAAAATAAGAATTTTTCATCCAACACTCTTTCACCATAGCTATAACACCATGTATAAGTATAACCTTATATATTTCCCTACAAATAATGGCCCAACAAGAAAAACCATCATATTAGGAAATGAGACACGCTTCCATGCTAAACCTAGCAGAACAAAGGAAGAAAGATTTATATTAAACAAGAAAGTAAATGACAAAGGAAACACACAGTACACAGAGATTTTACCCTGGAAACCAAAACCAGGAAAACCAACATTCCTTGAGTTTTCTACTCTCTTGTTGTCTTATTCATTCAGAATAGAAGGTTACATGTCTAACCTTGGTCCACACCTAAGACAGAATTGACATCATACTCTCTTTCTTACACAAGAACAACCCTGTATCCAATTCTTCTTACATCTATATGACCAACAACCTCTACAATTAAAGACTCATGGAAATTAGCTATTCATCATATAAAGATTGATCATTATCTTTTAAAATAATACAATACTCCTTCTTATAGGATTTAAAACAGGAAAAACCATAAAGAAAAGGTACCCAAAATAGTTACAGATACACACAAATCATTGGCTAAAAATCTTGCAAATCTCAGGATTCTGTTATAGTAGACTTCCAAGTCGAATTACCACTCAACTACCAGTCTACCTTCATTCAATCTTCAGTCAGTCGCCACATGCCTGCCTATCAACCTATTTTAAGTTGAATTCTTTAACTTTACCCGGTCGATCCACCTCGAACTTCGACTTTCTATTGATGTATTTTACTTCATCTTTTACCCGATCAAACCACCTTTACCTTTGACTTGTTTTCGATTCCTTCAACTTCATCTTTTCTTGGTCGAACCGTTTCAACCTCAACTTCAACTATCAATCGATCCACCTAGACTAGACTTTCATAGCAAAGAATATAAAAACCCAACAATCACCCACTTGTTGTCTTATTTGCTAAAATAATGAGACCCCTGAACTTTTGTTCACAGACCCAAAGAAACAATGCTCATTTCCTCTCTGCACCAAGAGAAATTTGCATCACTCAAAGACTTGGTCAAAGAGTCTGGTATGTCTTCCAACGTGTCTAGTTTCTCTAGTAGAACCTTGTTTCTTTCCACCATGTATCGGATGAAATGGTACTATACATCGATGTGCTTAGTCTTATAATGATAAGAAGGGTTCTTTTACAGGAATAATGTACTTTGATTGTTGCAACTTATCTTCATAACTCTCTTCTCAAACTTGATTCCTAAAAAAAACCGTTTTAACCATACTACTTCTTTGCTTCCATGAGTGGTTTCCATGTATTCATATTCTATTGTTGACAAGGATATGACCTCTTGTCGCTTACTCATCTAGCTGATTTCTCCACCAAACATTTTGAACACATATCCATCGGTCGACCTCTGTCAATCCAGATCTTCAGCCCAATCTGTGTCGACAAATCCATGTAATTTAATTCACTATCACCTCCATATTTTCATTTGTAGCATATAGCACAATATTTTGTGCCACAAAAATACCTGAATACTCTCTTGATAGTTGTCCAATGCTCCTTCCCAAGTGTCAATATGTATCTACTCAACACTCCCACTGCATAGGTAATGTTTGGTCAAGTGCATACCATCACATACATTATACTACCAACAACACTTGGATAGGAAACACTTTCCATGTCCTCTATTTCCTCTTGTGTCTTTGGAAACTATTCAGTAGTTACCCTTGCTCCCATGGGAATTAGAACCTTCGCAGGTTTGTAACCTTTCATGTTCAAAAGTTTCAACATTGTTTCAATATACTTCATCTGGTTCAACTAGACATTTTTAGTTGCTTCATCTCTCTTAATATCCATTCTCGGAATGAATTTCACTGCACCGAGATCCTCCATGTTGAACTTGGAGGATAATTTATTATTAACCTCCTTTATTGTGTCCATGTTGTTTCCAATAAGAAACATGTCATCAACATAGAATTCTACATATATGAAATGCCCACCTTCTTCTTTGGAATATATGCAATGATCATATTTTCTTCTCACAAATCCAAAACTAAGGATGTATGTGTCGAAACTTTGGTATCGAATTCTTGGTGATTTATTTATACCATAAAGGGATCTTTTTAGTTTGCACACCAAATTCTTATTTCCCTTTACTACAAATCCTTCAGGTTGTTTCATGTAGATTTCTTCTTCTAGGTACCCATGTAGGAACGTTGTCTTCACATACGTCTGTTCTATTTCAAGATCAAATGTTGCAACCAGAGACATTAGTACCCTAATGGAAGTTAAATTTTCAATAGGGGGAAAAATGTCACCGAAGTTGACTCCTTAGAATTGGGAATATCATTTTGCTACCAGCTGAGATTTGAATTTCTCGACTTGACATGTTGCACTCATATTCTTCTTGAATTCCCATTTCCTACCGACATGCTTTCTTACACTAGGTAATTTGAATATGTCCCATGTCTCATTATTATGAAAGGATTACATCTCTTCGACCATGGTATCCTTCCAAAGTTTTCCCTCTAATGAGTCGATTTCCTTCCCGAATGACTTAGGCTCATCATTGGTGGTAGTTTGTTGGATTACTGAGAGGGGGGTGAATAAGTAATGAGCAATTTTAGTAGTTTTAACCATAGTATATTCTTGAAAAATATTCATCATTTTATCATTAGCATTCAATATATCATCAAAAATATAATCATAAACAACATCACATCACAATAGATACACAATACACCAGAATTTACGTGGAAACCCAAATGGGAGAAAACCACGAAATGATTTTATTATATATCAAAATAATTCATTCATTGGAAGGCTGAAGCACCAACTTCCTGATTCTCCAACTACAACTGGAAGGAGGATCCAACCCCTTATTCTCAGGATGCAACCTGAAGGAAGCTACAACTCTATGATTCTATGGCTCCAAATAGAAGGAGGCTACAACCCCCTGAGTTCTCTAGATTCAACTAGAAGGTGGCTACAACCACCTATCCTTGCCCTATCCAATCACCCTGAAATATAAATTTCGACCAAATATCACTATCACAAACTTTGCCTCTATCATTGCCATTGTCACGGTCACATCAACTTGTAACCTGTCAACATGTCATTGTATCAAACAAGTGTGCTTGTACCATACCATGCATCAACTTTGTACCAACATGTGAACTATAAAATGCATCAATCATAAATCATAACATCAACCATGAATACAATGTGTATCATATACCATAGCATAAATCATGTATACACATGTATGATATCATCAATGAGTATCTCAAAGAACCAATGCATCTCCCACATGCATATGCCACCATACAAATTGAACTCAAGGATATGAAATATAATAACCATGTCATGTATAGAACCAGATATAAGAGTGTTCCTCACTTAGCCAAGAAACCAAGATATACCATATCCAAATACCAAACCAATCATACCAAGTATGCCTCAAGCATAAACCATATCATGACAAGAAGTAACAACCATATCAATACCTCTGTAGCTGACCTGAAACTATGAGATGTTGAATTATAGACTTCCTTCATATTTCAAAGATCTAGTACCAACATTTACTCAATCATTCATGATCCTTTTTACAGATGTGTGACTTTCTCTTCTACTTCCCGCGTATATACTTTTTTTTCTCTATTGTAGCACGTGCACATGCAATCCCTTTCTGACATGCAATCTGTGTATACCTCAAAAACTAGGGTTTGATGAAACTCCAAAACTTTCTCCTTTGATCGACCTTTTCTATCTCAGAAAATGATGCTACAACCTTAGAAAGACGATCACTAGATCACAAGAAAGATAAGAAATGAATAAGTGTGTGAGTGTGCTTGTGAATGACTCCTTGAGGTGTATTTATACTTGTTCTAGGTAACTCCTCTCCTTAATTTAGGGATTATAGGGTTTTCTTGTTACAACAACTTTACCCTTTCATTAAGGAATTGTAACCAAGTAGGGGCTTCTTTACCATTTCTTTGGGACTCACAACTTCACAAATTCATATTTCCCTAACCGTGAAGAACTATGTGGTGTTCCACATATCATCAGAAATATAATGACAAGTACTATCTGTCTATGAGGGTATTTCCTGCATTTACTTTGTCCTTCATGTCCATATTCCTCAACCAATTTTGGGTCCAATAACCACACCTATGAAAATTCTTCAAGGGTTGACATTAGTGACAACTAAATTATAAATAATCTCCCTCTTTGGCATTGATGGAAACACTTAGGCATGAAAATACTTATGGCCATTATCCCCCTGTGATCATCGCTCCCCCTGTCTGCACGCTTCTCACTCTCTGTCTCCATGCCTTTCTCTATCTCTCCCCCTTTGAAATCAATGGAAAAGGGTAATCCTCCTCTGGGGCTACTCCTCCTATCTATAGGCCTCCTCTGTCATTACTGACCTTCCTCTTCATGGTGCTTCCTTGTGTAAGTATTTGATGTACATGAAAATCATTCAAAGGATTCTTTACTTGAACTTTTTAATACTTATGTTTCTCTCCCCATGTATTGTTAAGTTTGATGTTGTCTGGATCACTACAGGGAAGAAACTACTCCAAGTGTTTGTCACGAATACTCAAAATGTTCCCTTGTAAGTGGTTTGGTGAAGATATATTCTATATTTTCTTTTGTCCCGACATACTCTAGCATGATTTTCTTCTCTGTAGCATGTTTCCATAGAGAGTGATACTTTATTGGAATGTGCTTCATCTTAGAATGCATCACTGGATTCCTAAATATACTGATAGCATTGGTGTTGTCACAAAATATTGAAATGGGCTCATCACACTTTACTTGTATATCCTGTATATTTTTCTTCATCCAAATCACTTGAGTACAACATGTTGTTGCTGCAATGTATTATGCTTCTGCTGTATAAAAATATACGGATGATTGTTTCTTGCGTAAACATGATACCAGAAACTCACCCAAGTATAAATTTTCTCCACTTGTACTTCTTCTATCATCAATGCAACCTGTCCAATATGCATCTATGTAGGAGACAAGAGATAGGTCCTTCCCTTTTGGATACCATAATACAAACTATTTTGTAACTTTGAGGTATCTAAATATACTATTTACTTCCATAACATATGATTCCTTTGGTGTTGCTTGAAACCTTGCAACATGTCCAACTTCCTGCATCACATATAGTCTAGAAGCTGTCACATAGAGTAAGATTACAATCATTGATTTGTACCATCTCTGATCTAAATCCTTAGAATCATCATCCTAACTTAACTTACAATTGATATTCATAGGAGTACTAACTGGTTTGCAATATTTCATTCCAAACTTCTTCAACATTTCTCTGATATACTTGGTATGAGAGATAAATATACCTTTTTTTCTCTGACATATCTGGAGAACCAAAAATAAAGAAAAATCTCCAAGCAAAGAGATCTCTAATTCATTTTGCATGTATTTGGAAAATTTCCAAATCATCATGTCATCATCACTTCTAAAGATAATATCATCAACATAAACTTCAATTATCAGGATACTATCTTGATTTACCTTTATGTAGAGATTGTTGTCTTCATTTCCTTTCTTGAACCCTTGCTTCTGTAGGTATCTATCCAATCTTAAATACCATGCTCTCGGGTCCTGCTTGAGACCATATAAGGCCTTCTTCAACTTGCAAACATAATTTTCCTTCTTTGATAGTTGAAATCCTTGTGGTTGCTCAATGTACACTTCTTCCTCTAGATGTCCTTCTAGGAATGTTGATTTCATGTCCATATGATATAATTTAATATTTTTGGAACATGCATAAGCTAGGATCGATTTGATTGCTTCCATTCTAGAAACTGGGGAAAAATTCTCTTCAAATTCTATACCTTCATCCCGAGCATATCCTTTACATACCAATATTGATTTGTTCCTAGTAACATGTCCATCCTCACTCAAATTGTTTTAGAAGACCCATTTTGTACCAATGATGTTCTTATTTTTCAGTCTTGGAACCATTTCCCATGTGTCATTCCTCTCTATATGATTACCTCTTCATCCATAGATTTTATCCAATGTTCATCCTTCTGGCTTATTCAAAAAGGCTCGTCTCAATAGTAGATAGTAGTGCTAGATGTTGTTGTTATGGTGAGAAAACTTGTCTTCCGGTTTCAAGTCCTACATATTTATTCCCAATAATCTATTATGACTGATGATTTTTCTACCCTCATATATTGGGTGTCTTTGGAGGTGCTTGAAGATCCTGTTGTTCTTTCTCTACTTTTGGTTGCTCTTCTTCTTCAACTGGTTCTTCATCTACTTATTCTTATTTCAAATCTTCTTCATGATCCTTTTCCACTAAATATTTTCTACTTTATTTTATATTTCATCCATTTGTCTCATCAATCATCACATTGATTCTTTCTACTATTCTGTTGAGGCTTATATTGAATCATGTGTATTCTTTCCTTTTTCTTGAGTACCCAACCAGTATGACTTTGTCAACTCAAGAATCAAAATTTCCAATTCTTCCATCTTCTCTTTTTATGTATCAATTGCTTATGAATACTCTTAAGTGATTCACATTTGTTGGTCTTCCTTTCTATATCTCATATGGATTGTTATCACTGTTATTTCTGATCATCCCTTTGTTTTGTATGTGAATTTTTGTATGTATTTCTTGTACCCAAAATATATATGTTAACTTGGAATACATTAACATGGTTCTATCCATTTCATGTATTGTTTTCTTCTTATTTTAGACAAATCCATTTTGCCGAGGTGTCATGGCCACTGAGAATTACCTCTTTATCCCATGCTTGCTGCAAAATTCCATGAATTCCTTTGATGTAAACTCTCCTCCATTCTCTTATCTCAAAAACTTGATTTTCAACTATGTATCAGTTTCAACCATCTCTTTGTATGTATTGAAGTTTTTGAATGCCTCTAACTTTTTATTTAGAAATAAAACTACAGTCACTCTTTTGTAATCATCAACTAGTAGCATGAAATAGTGTTCACCTTTCAATCCCTTCATTCTTGTTGGTCCAACTAGATCAATATGTACAATCTCCAGTGGTTTTGTTGCGGAATACTCCTTTGACTTGAACTTTGTCTTGGTCTATTTTCCCTATAGACAATGCTTTCATATAATGTTTGTTGGCTTTGAGATCTCAATAATTTCTCTTACTATTTCCTTTTTGATGACTTTGACAATATTATAAAAATTTATGTGACCCATTCTTTTGTGCTAGAACCAAATTTCATTGTCCTTTCCTAAGAAACACATTTCCTTTCCTATTTCATTTAAAACATATATGTTGCTTGGAGTTCTTACAGTTGTATCATGTTGGAGAAATTTCTATTTTCGACACACTAGTCCATTGGGAGTAACACTAGTTCAGTGGGAGTTAACTGACTAGTTCTATTTTAGACTTTCTAATCTTAGACCATCACTTTTATGCATGTATTCCTAATTATAGGATGTCATTTCCTATATGAGTGAAGATCACTAACTCATTGATAAGATCATAATATACATTGATTATCATTCTTCATTGTGTATCTCTCTTCCTTTTCTTGATAATATTTGTTTGTGTATGCTTTAGCTAGATCTCCAATGCAGGTTTCCATGAAACACTAACATGGTATCAAAGATATGCTGCTTGGAACAAGCCAGAAAAGAGAAAGAATAAGGAAAATCAGAGTTTCAGAGAGATAAATCCATGGTCATACCTTTCAACAGTGATTTCTCCAAAAATATTAAGTTTTTGAGGAAACGACCTGCGTGGGAAGTAAATAGACCCATTATTCAAGTGGGTTTTCAGTCGTTTGGCGAGATTCCTCACCATTTACTCAAAAAGTAAGCCACAATATAGTCTCCTGGAACTGATACAAATCCATGGTCATACCTTTCAGAAGTTATTTCTCCAAAAGTATTAATGTTTTGAAGAAACAACCCACACAACAAGTAAATCAACCCATTCTTCAAGTGGGTTTTCAATCGTTTGGAGGGAGTCCTCATCGTTTTCTCAAGCATTGAGCTACAAGATAGTCTCCTGAAACTAATACGAATATGTGGTCGTACCTTTCTAAAATGATTGCTCCTAAAATATTAATTTTTTGAGGAAACGACTCACATGAGAAGTAAATCAACCCATTCTTCAAGTCGTTTTTGAACCGTTTGGTGAGATTCCTCACCATTTACTCAGAAGGTAAGTCAGAAGATAATCTCTTGAAATTGATATGAATTTTCACTTAAAGTGCCTTTTCTGCCATGATTTCTTAATTTTTCACTTGCAGATTGAGAGTAAATTTTTAGGGGTTCTTAGAAACAGTGGGAGAGATGGATAGGAAAACTATTATAGAGTCAAAATCGGTGGTAATCCTCACAACATACAATTATTTTGATTGGAATCCCAAGGCAGAATTCCAACTCAGAAGGAAAGGACAGTATAATTTGACAATGGCGATAGAAACAGAACCTACATCAGTGATTGAGACGATGAGATGGGCGAACTGTAAGGATGAGGCCACAAGACTAATTCTTGAATTAATCTCCACTGATATATGGTTTCATGTTGCCACATGCAAGACTCCAAACAATATCTGGACCACCTTGGAAGGACTCTTTGGAAAGCAGGATGAGATGCGAGGTCATATGCTTGAGGTAGAGTTGAATACCTTAGACCCTAAAAGTTTTGATAATATACATGATTTCTTTACTAAATTTAAATCTTTGATTTTGAGCTTGGGTGAATATGGTATTGACAAGTCTACACAAGAGAAACAACTTATTCTAACAATCTTGGCCAAGCTAGGACCATAATATGCTATATATGTATCCAATTTCCATTCTGGTAGATGTCTTTTTGGAACAAATTGGAAAATTCCTATGTTGGTTGAGTTCATTGAGTCTCTTACACAAGAGAAAGAAAAACTCATAAAATTGGGCCGCATGAAAGATCCCAAAGCACATGCACTCACCATGCATGATGGAAAATTGTCATCCAAACAAAACGGGAAGGAGGGATATTCCAAACCCTTTAATGATTCTTCAGGTTCCAAAGACTCTTTAGATTCCAAGAAGAAGAAGAAGGGAAAGCATTCCACTTACTGCAATAAGCCAAATCATGAAGAATCCACAAGAATGAAGAAACGGATCGATCTTATGGAAAAGACACTTCAGCAGAACAACCTTGGAAACTTCATTCCCGAGGGAGTCAAGAAGCAGAAGGAAGAAGATCATTCTCCTAAGAAAGGTAATCATCATGCTCTGGTTGCAATTAATTCCTCATCTGATTCATGGATTATAGATTCTGGTGCATCCAATCACATGGCAGTGAAAGAGGAAGTTTTTTGTTCTTTGAGTCCATGCTCAAGACCCCCTATTCTCATCAGGGATGATACTCCAGTAGCAGTAGCAGGAGAAGGGAGAGTGGAACTCCACAATGGCATTTTTGAGAATGTTTTACATGTTCCAAAGATTTCTATGAATATTCTCTCAGTTTATCAGATCACTCAAAAAGGTAAAAAGGTTGAATTTACATCAGATTCAATTTTAGTAATTGACATGTGTGACAATTCCATCATTGCAATTGGTGAGGTGGATCAAAAGTCAAGGTTGTATAAATTCACTAAGTTTTCTGACGATGACTCCTCTATTCTACTTACACACAAGGAGAGTAATTTGCATGAACCTCCAGTGCAACATGCATATACTCTTGTTCTTCCATCAATTTCAAGCATCAAAGATGATTCCATATACTTTAATTTTGTACATGGAAATAAGCAGGTAGTATAGCCAAATAAGAATCTAGAACCGGAGCTTCAACAGATGCCCAAGAAGGCACAGACCACACTTAAACCAGAAGGAAACCTTGTAGTAAATCCATTGGATTTGAGGAGAAATCGATATCAACATGAGGAGTCTTCTCATGTATTTTCATCTTCAGAACCTACAATGCCCATGCATTGCTATATGGTTCAGTCCACTGATACACATACCTACTGATTCGCACTTCTTTGAGTCAAACACAAGTCAGTGTCCTTGATCACACATTTGACTAACACTTAGCATATTCTGTTTCATGTCTTCAACTAGTAAAACATTTTTTGTCATGGAATCCTTACTTCCAAGGTTGAATTTTCCATTTCCAATAATTTTGGCTGAGTTGTCATTCCCAAATGAAACTGATCCATCTTTTTCCTTCTTCAATGTCATAAATATGTCTTTACCACTTGTCATATGCTTTGAGCATCTTCTTTCAACATACCATCCATGTTTCTTGTGTTGATATTGTAGAGCAAGATTGCACTCTTCAATGTTGAATTGATCATGCTTTCTTATCCATATCCTTTGTGGTTCCTACTTATCATTGTTGATATTCTATTTTGGTTCCCTTGGAGGAACATTAAGTATGCAATATTTAGCCATATGTCCAAAGTTGTTTCCCTTGTAGCATTCTACCTCATCACTCAATGATCCAAATCTGTTGGAGCTTCTATTTTTTTCTTCATGAGTTCTCATTGGATAACTATTTCTTGTATATCCCTCATCATTGCTTCTATTCATGGTATTGTCTCTATAATTTGCATCTTTGTGCCCAAAATTATAACATGAATAACATGAACCAAGAAAAATGTTTTGATACCTAGGAGTGGAAGATCTTTTGAATGGTGCTTCTCTTATGAATCCTTCTTTTTCTTGAGGTATGTATGTAGTTAGTTGTTGTTGATACTGACTTTTGAATATTCTAGGTGGTGCAGTGTCTTTATAATCTTCCTCTTGAGTCTTCTTGTCTTCTTCTTTCTTAGAGGGACCTCTGACGGCTTTTGCATAGATTCTTGGTTATACTTCTTTCTCTATTGTTTTGGATCTTGAACATTTCTTTGTATGCATCTGATTGTATCGTAATCTAGATCCTTCGTAATACGATATTTGAATGTTAATGATATTATCCAATACCTTGGTGTTGTTTTGTTGCATATCCTTCTAAAGATATTTTCTTAGAGTGATTATCTTAGCTTCCAAGCCTTCAATGGTCCTATCTCATTCTTCTAACTTCCCTTTGAGTTCTTCTTTAATTTTCTTGTCTTATTCTACCTATATCTTTATCTTTTTTATCATCTACTCGACTTCTTTGGAGTTGTGAGTTCTTGTTTCTTCGTTAGCTCTTCCTAAAGTAGCTTGTTTTTGTTATTTTCCTTCTTTAGAGATTCTATGGCACATATCAATTCTTCCTTGTAATCAAATTTTTCCTCTTCACGTTCTTCTTCATATCCTTCTTCATCATAGTCTCATATTTCCATAAATAGTACCCTTTTGTATCACTATCACTGACTTCATCTTCGTCTGATGAGGAATTGTCTTCCTTGCTGTAGAGACTTTTCTTGAAAAAATTATTTATGTTTCTTCTACCCTTTTGGATTTGGTTTTTCTTTTTAGAGTCATCTTCTTCATTACCTTTATTTTTATTATAGGGACATTTATTATCAAAATGACCAACACCATCACAATTAAAAAATTTCAATGGAAGCATAACCTTGTATTTTATGATTCCTCTTTTTAGCTTTCTGACGAAGTTATCCACCTCTTCATCTTCCTCTAAATCATCGTTACAACTACAATCTGACTTTGGATTTTGTTTATCTATATTCTTCATCTTCTTGGATGCCTTGAATGGTTATTCCTTTTTTATTGGATTGTCTTTATCTGTCCTCATCTCATAAGTTGCGAGTATCCCATGTAACTCATCCATGGTCATTGTATCTAGGTCCACTCTTTCTTCTACAGATAAATTTTTTGAATCAAATCTCATTGGTAGAGATCTTAATGACTTTTTGATAATGAAATGTTCCTTTATCTCATCTCCCAAACATTTGATATTTTTTACTATTTCATCGATTTGTATAAAGTAGGCTACTATGTTTTCATCTTCACTCATCTTAAATTATTCGATCTTGGCTCTAAAAATATGAAGTTTAGCTTCCTTAAATTTTTGATATCCTTCATAGATAGTCCTCAGTTTGTCCCATATTTCCTTTTCAAAATCACAATGCATAAGCTTGATATGTATTGCTTGAGTCACACCATTATCGATAGCGTTTCTATCCCTTGAATCATTTTCTTCAATCTTATTTCCATCAATATATGTCTGGGGAGTGGAAGGTTCTTTGTAACCATCTACTACTAATCACCAAACATCGAATCCTTGTGCTTGTATATATGTTTTCATTATTATTCTATAGAATTCATAGTCCTCATCATCAAACTATGGTACACAAACCCTAGCGTGATCCATGATCTCCTTCCAGTGGTTAGAATACTTCTTGAAAGACACACTCTGATACCAATTATTGGATTACTGAGAGGGGGGACGAATCAGTAGTGAGAAATTTTAGTACTTTTAACCATAGTATATTCTTCAACAATATTCAATATTTTATCCTTATCATTCAATATATCACCAATATTATAATCATAAATAACATCACATCGCAATAGATACGCAGTACACTAGAATTTACGTGGAAAACCAAATGGGATAAAAACACATAATGATTTTCTTATATATCAAAATAATTCATTCATTGGAAGCACCAAATTCCTGATTCTCCAGATACAAATGGAAGGAGGATCTAACCCCCTGTTCTTAGGCTGCAACCTAAAGGAAGCTACAACTCCCTGAATTCTCTAGCTCCAACTAGAAGGAGGCTACAACCCCCTGAGTTCTCTGACTTCAACCGAAAGGTGGGTACAACCACCTATCCTTTCCCTATCCAACCACCCTGAAATGTAAATGTAGACCAATTTTAGCTATCACAAACTATGCCTATGTCATTGTCATAGCCACTATCACATCAACCTGCCAACATGTCACTGTATCCAACCTGTATGCATGTACCATTCCATTCATACATCATAAATCATAAATCATAACATCAACAATGAATACAACCTGTACCATATACCATAGAATCAATCATGTATAGACCTGTGCCATATCTCCATGAAGTATCTCAAAGAACCAATGCATGTCCCTCATTCATATGACACCATACAACATGAACTCAAGGATATGATCTATAATAACCATGTCATGTATTGAACTAGATATAAGAATGATCCTCTCTCAAACAAACAACCAAAATATACCATGTCCAAATACCAAATCAACCATACCAAGTATGCCTCAAACATACACCATATCATGACAAGGAGTAACCATCAAAAAAATTATAAAATTATACCAATACCTCTATAGATGACATGAAACTATGAGATGTTGACCTGTAGACGTCCTTCAGACTTCAGGGACCTGGTACCAACATTTACTCAATAATTCATGAACCATTTTATAGATATGCAACTTTCTCTTATATTTCCGTAGTATATACACAATGTTTTCCATTGTATCCAGCATACATATGCTCCCTATCTCACCCGCAACCCGTGTATACCTCAGAAACTAGGGTTTGTTGGAGCTCTAAAACTTTTTCTATCGACCCTATTTTTCTACCTTAGAAAATGATGCTACAACCTTAGCAAACAAATCACTATATCACAAGAAATGTAAACAATGAATAAGTGTTTGCGTGTGCTTAGGAATGACTCCTCAAGGTGTATTTATACTTTTTCTAGGTAACTCCTCTCCTTAATTTAGGGCTTCTAGGTTTTTCTTGCTACAACAAATTTACTTTTTCATTAAGGACTTGTAACCAACTAGGGGCTTCTTGACCATTTCTTCGAGGCTGGCCACTTGACAAAGTCATATCTCCCTAATCATGAGGAACTACATGGTGTTCCACATATCATCAGAAATTCCATGACAAGTAATATCCATCTATGAGAATATTTTTCTCATTTACTATGTCCTTCATGTCCATATTCCTCAACCAAATTTGGGTCCCATAACCACACCTCTGGGGTTTATTCAAGGGTTGATATCAATGACAACACAATTATCAACATAGTTAACCCAAATGCGGAACAAAAGTTAGGAAAACTATACCTTTCGGCTGGTTTTCTTACTCTTTATGACCTCCTTATAACTGAGTCGATTGTTCCACCTCTCCTCTTATTCAATCGACTCATCCAAAGCATCTTCTTCACTCCTTGGTTCTAAGTGCACCTTCTCTGGATTATTCTCGGTCTGAACAATTGCTTCAGGCTCAAACTTACTTCCAAGTTCTCTGAATACCACATCTCGACTGTACATTATTTTCCTTGATGCAAGATCTGAGAGATTATATCCTTTCATTCCTTCTTTGCATCCAATGAAAATACATTTGGCTATCTTGTTGTCCAGATTGCTCCTCTTTTCCTTGGAAACATGCACAAATGCATCATAGACAAATACTTTGAGATGTGAAACTAAAGGATTATTACTTAACCATACCTCAAGTGGAGTCATGTCAACTAACACTGATGAGGGAGACATATTCACCAGATATTTTGTAGTGTCAACTACCTCCACCCAAAATTATTGTGCCAGCCCAACACCACTGATCATGCTCCTTTCCTTGTCCATCGATGTTTTTTTCATTCTCTCAGCAACTCCATTTTTCTGTGGGGTATATGGTGTGGTATTTTGGCGTGCTATGCCAAACTTCTTGCAGAACTGATCAAATTATATTCCATAGAATTCACCACCATTTTCAATTCTCAACACCTTAATCTTATTATCTCTCTGGTTTTCTACAAGAGATTTAAACTCTTTGAATTTATCGAAAACCTCTAATTTCTTGCTCAAGAAATATATCCATGTCTTCCTGGAAAAAATATCTATGAAGGAGACATAATACAGGGATCCACCAAGTCAAGGAACTAAAAAAAATCCAAACACATCACTATGAACCAACTCTAGAGTCCCATTTTCCCTTGTCGCCCCAGATGTGAACCTCACCCAACTTTTTTTTCCATATATACAATGTTGACAAAATTTGACTTATAAATTACATGCAGGAAATTCTTTGACCATACCTTTGTTATGCATATCTTGAAGTCATTTTTTCTCCAATGTGTCCCATCCTCTCATGCCATAGCATGGTCAAGTCAAATTTATTATGACTTGTCTATTTTGTTTGAATCGAATCAGCCTGAGTCAAGTTGAGTCCACTTCAAGAACAGTGATGATGTTGCATCACGTCAAGTCAAAACTCCCTAGTAACTTGTATAGGGTTCCAATCTGAACTCCTTTCATTAATACCATTGCACCTCTCACCATCTTGCATGAATTCTTCTGAAATAGAGTGTGCACCCCTGCATCACTCATCTTGATGAAAAATATTAGGTTTCTTTCCAAACTTGGAATGTTCATCACACCTGGAAGGGTTATCCTCCTCCCATCATGTAGTATCAGTCAAATTAGTCCTCACTCGACAATTTTGGTTGTCGGGTCATCCCCTAAGAACACTCCTCGCTCCACAATTTTGGTTGTCGGGTCATCCCCTAAGAACAATTCTCCCGCTTGATATTGTTCATATTTTTAGAACCATTCTCTATGTGGTGTCATATGATAGGTTTCTCTTGAGTCGATCAACCAAAAATCTTGATCCAACTATGTATTGGTCGACGCCAAGTACACATCGCTTCCCTTATATGGAATCATCTTTCTCTCAATCGAATGCTTCTCATCAAATAATTTACTAAATTCCATTAACTTCAACTTGGAGTCCCTTTTGTAATGCCCAACTTTACTGCATTTCCATCATCTTCTTGTCTACTAAATCGGGGATTTAGATCTACCCTTCGACTAAGACTTTATACTAGATAATTTTCCTTATCTCTGTCAACCGATCGACCTCTCACCACCAAATCATGTTTGGTCAATCCTTCCATGTTCTTACTTCTCATTTATTCTAACAATAGAGATGAAACCACATATTATAGCGCTAATGTGGTTGTATTACTCCCTATAGCCATAGCTAAGATATCCTAAGAGTTGGGAAAAGAACATAATAGGCTAATACATTTCTCCTCCTGGGTGATTTTAATATCCACAAAAGATAATTGGATTATAATGGTTTTAAATGAATTTAAATGCTCAATCATTGAACTTCCATCACTCATACTCAGAAGATACAGTTTATTTCTAAGAAAAAACTTATTTACCAGAGATTTCGACAGGCATAAGCTTCCCAACTTGTCCCACGGTTTCTTGACCAAATATTCACCTGAGACATTCAACAATACCAAATATGCAAGACAAAGTAAAATCGTACTCTTTTCTCTTCTCACGATTTAGTCCCATTCTTCCATTGACATACCTGTTGGCATGGTGCCTGGATAGACTGATGTCTATTTTTCTCGATTTACAAGGATGTCTTCAATTTTAAGATTCCAGATCTCAAAATTCTGGCCATTGAATTTTTTTATCTCTATTCTCGAGTTTCTCATCATTATTTAACACAATATTTATCACAATATTTAAATATTTCATACTTCATAATATTGTTGAACCTAGGGTTTAGCTGTAACGACCCTGTCGTTACATCAACCAAACGAAGTACATGGTAATTTGTTTTTCTTTTGTTTTTCATTAAGATATTAAAATAGTTACAACATAATAACAACATACATCATCGTAACTGAAACGATGCATAAGCATTGCATTAAAATAACTAAAAGCGACACAAATCAACACATAAACAATGACTTGATCAACGCATCACCATAACTAACAATGACACAATCAACACAACACGGTCGACTGAAGAAATATACAATTGAATGATCAACCATGTCACTGAGAATTAAAAGAACTACCCACCTAACCTATATTTCATGGTTAGGACCTCCAGGACACATAAGAAATGAACAAGCCTAGGATTCATCTGATTGATTTTGACCACTTAGGGTCCCAGGGCTGGCGAATTTTCTAAGGAAAAAGGAGGTTTATAAATACTACTAACACAATCAATTCAAAATCCAACTAGCTCAATCAATCATCATCATTATTATTCATGGTGCAAGAGAAATCTAAATATTCAATCATTCATATATCGATAATATTCATGGCGCAAGAGAAATATAATACTGAATCAATCATATGTCAACACTATTCTAAGGCGCAAGAGTAATCAAATTGATTTAATTTATGGCACAAAGGAATCTACTTGCTTACTCATTGACATTGTTGATACTTAGAGCACATCACCAAAAAACTTCATCCTCCCTTGAAATCTGACCTTCTTTTCTTCTGATTTCCTATGAAATTTGACTTGTGTATCAAATGAATGTATAATGATATTTATTTATACCATTTATGTCACTTCCTTTTAACATTAGGGCCGACCTGACACTTTCTTATTTTGTAATTTTGTTCTTTAATTATCTTCAGGGCCTACATGTACTTCCTTCTTCAATTCACTTTCTCATCTTCAAAAATTCACTTCTCCTCAACCATGAGGATCCATGTGACGTGCCACATACCACCGGAAACAACACAATGTATACTATCCATCCATGGGTGTTGTATCTGCATGTGCATTGTCCTTCATGTCCAAATACCTTCATCAATATTGTGGTCCAAAACCCATGACTAGGGTTGGCATCAATGAAAACATCCAATCTTACAACAATATCCCCCTTTGTCATTGATGGCAACACTCATGCTCCCCCTATTATCATGATGCCAATTTATCTCCCCCTTTGAAATCAATGGAAAAGGGTAGGGCTTTTCCCCATGAATTTAATGGAAAAACGTAACTCTCTTCTTTGGGGATGCTCCCCCTGAACATATGGCACTCAATAATACTTCATCCTTATTTTTGGTCTTTGGTACTTTTTCTTCCTTGGAATCCTTTTGTGTGGCTTCTATATTCTCTCTCTTCTTCATGTCTAGGATGTATATGTTGTTCGGTATTCTTGTTGCAGTTGCAACCAATCTTCCTGAATTATTTTCTCCGATTTTACATTTTCAGGAGTCAAACGTAAGAGTGTATCCTTGATCACGTATTTTTCTTACACTGAGGAGATTATGCTTTAGATATTCAACCAATAGGACTTTTCCTGCTTTTACATTTTCACTTCCAAGCTTTACAATTCCTTTTACAAGTATTTTAGTAGATGAGTCATCTCCAAATGTAACATTTCCACCCTTTTTCTTCAAGCTGAAAAATTTTCTTTGATCTCCGGTCATATGAGATGAGCACCCACTATCTATGAACCATTCATCTTCTTCTGTGCATTCTTTAGTGACCAATGTCATTTGACAGTTTTCATTTTGTATAATTTCTTTCCTTTTCCATGTTGTAGTTGGTATACAAACATTTGGCATATGATTATCTTCCTTCATCTCCTTGCAATCTCGTGCTTTATGACCAAGATTATTGCACTTGTAACATACAATATTTTGATCCATTAACAGGTCAAATGGATTATAATTTTTGTTGATAGGTCTACGAACATTTCCATATCTACTATTTTCACCATTCATGTAGCTTGCATAGTTATTCCTTTCATTGATTCTACAATCGATTTCCTTGTGTCCAAAATTTTCACATGTATAACAATGTCCAAGAAAGAAATTTCCATACCTGGAAGTAAGTGATCTTATTTGTGGTGTGGTCCATCTGGGTCCACGATCTATTCTTCTGTAGTTTTCTTCATAATTATTTATTTCATACCTGATGGGAGAGGATCTTCTCGATCTCTCATTCCTTTTGAATTCTAGTCTTCTATCTTGTTGTTCATATTGTTTTGGAGTGTTGGTTTCATCATTTTCATCTTCCTTCTCTTGTTTTGTTGTCTTCAAACTGTCATTGTATCCTAGTCCTGTCTTGTCATTTGGAGATCTTTGATTGCTAAGGAACTCATCTAATTTTTTAGTGTTTTTTTCGAACTTCTTCAACTTTTATGTTGTCAATAGTAGCTCCCCTTTTGTTTGATCCAATTCTTCTTTCAATTTCTCATAATCTTCTAATTGTTCCTTCAAGCAATTAATGGTCTTTTCAAGCTTGTAATTCTCTTCTTCAAAACTACTCAATTCACCTTTTAGTATTATTTTTTTGTTTCTATTTTCAAGCTATTTTTAGTTTCAACATGCTTCAACATTTCAAGATTCTCATCTTCTTGTTCACTCTCTGCATTGTCTTTGTATCCCCAAAAGGAATCAAGGTTGGTTTCTTCATCTGAATCTTCTTCACAAATGATTTCTTCTTCTTTACAATTCTTGTGATCATCATCCTGGGTTTCTTGGGTTATGAAGAGGGATTCTCCTCCATCATTACCTTCTTCATCACTCTCATATGAGGATATGTCACCATCCTTGGAGTAGAAACTCTTTTTATTGTTGAGACTTCTCTTTTTATAGTAGTAGTTTTCGACAATATGTCCTATTCTACCATAGTTAAAGCATTTGAGAGACTTACCTTTGTATCTTCCACTTCCCTTCTGAAACCTTCTTACAAATTTTTCTGTTTCTTCATCAAGGTCGTTAATCTTGTCTTTTGTCTTTCTTATGGCTTTAAAGGTTGCTTCATTGTTTGGTTGGTCACTTTCTGTACCTGTTCTCAATTCATATGCTATAAGAGACCCATGTAATTCATCCATTGTCATTTTGTTCAAGTCCATAGTTTCTTCAATGGAGGAGACCTTAGCATCATACTTCAAGAGAAGTGATCTTAATACTTTTTGTACAACCGATGATTCATCGAGCTCTTCACCTAATCCTATGATAGCATTAACAACTTCATCAACTCTAAGAAGATAGGTTGCAATATCTTCCTTTTCATTCATCTTCAAATTTCAAATTCTTCTCTATGTCGTTGAAGCTTGACCTTCTTAACTTTTGGATCACCTTCGTAGATACTCTTGATTTTTGTCCCATACCTCTTAAGCGGTGATGCATCCCATCACTTTGATAGCAATGGTTGGTGCCAATGCTACTAGAATAACATGTTTAGATTTTGAATTACAACTCATAAGATTCTTCTCATTTGGATCGGTTGGAGCATTATTTGGGATTACATAGCCATTTACAACTGAGTACCAAATGTCTACTCCCAAAGCCGTTAGGTAAGTTTTCACTCTATCATTCCAGTATGCATAATTTATTCCATCAAATTTTTGAATCCCATTTGAAATGTGCTCATGGTCATCCATCTCTGCTCAGGATTCTCCTTCCAGTGGTTAAACTGTTCTAAAGGAAACCTGCTCTGATACCAATTGTTGATACTTAGAACACATCACCAAAAGACTTCATCCTGCCTTAAAATCTGGCCTTCTTTTCTTCTAATTTCCACTGAAATTTGACTTGTGTATCAAATGAATGTATAATGATATTTATTTATACCATTTATGTCACTTCCTTTTAACATTAGGTCTGACCTGACACTTTCTTATTTTGTAATTTTGTTCTTTAATTATCTTCAGGGCCTACATGTACTTCCTTCTTCAATTCACTTTGTCATCTTCAAAAAATCATTTCTCCTCAACCATGAGGATCCATGTGACGTGCCACATACCACCAGAAACAACATGATGTATACTATCCATCCATGGGTGTTGTATCTGCATGTGCATTTTCCTTCATGTCAAAATACCTTCATCAATATTGTGGTCCAAAACCCATGACTAGGGTTGACATCAATGACAACAACCAATCTTACAACAGATACATCACACTAATTTCAATTATGAAGATTTTGTTTTCACTGTACTCAATTAATTGTCAACATCGTAATAATTATTTAATGCAACACTCAAGATATCAATAAGAAAAATCAATGTTCCACCCCAACACCAATTAATATCATTACTCAACCCCAAGGTTACCAATAACCAATAAGGTAGACGATAATAAGCAAGTCTGAGTCCCACTATATTATAAGATACACATATAGATATTCAATTCAACATCTACACCTTATAAATTGTCCCACGCAACCACAACATGGTATAAGAAATTAACAAGGTTTCTCATGAGACAAATAACCATTGGATATTCATACAAGCTAAAGGTAAAATTCTAGATTACGAATATATGTGTGCTAAGATTAAATATTTCTTACAATAGTACAATGATAGAGATCATATAAGATACACTTAATTAAAATCTTTCTAGCAGGAAAATTCCCCCTATAACTATAGTAGGGTTTAATATATAGACAGAGCGAATGATCGTCTAAAAGTCAATCTATTTTCTACTCTAACCCAAACATACCAAAATCAATGAATAGAAAGCAGTAGAAGAGAAGATCGGTAACTATACCTTTTATCCCACATCTGGTGATGACCTCCACAAGCTCTATAGTTCCAAAGAATGCAAGTCTCCTCCCAAGGATGAACTGCATCCAAAACTAGGAAAACAAGGACTACAAGAATGTTATTTCTATTCATAAATTAGGGTTAGATATCAAATATTATGTATAAATCAAATAAAATACACAAAACATCATCATTTGGGACAGGGAAAATAGATTCTTTAATTCATCAAACCAAGACTGAAACTTACAATCCATGTCAGCCACTATTCCACGAACATGGTTCGGGATCCTATTTATAATGCTCCAAGCGCACCTTCAATAATCCTCTTCTCACAATCTACTTATCACCTCAAGGAAAGGGAATGGATTGGGTGGAAGAAAAGGGGTTGAAGAGGGAGTGTTGAGGCAATAACTCAGAAAAGGTAGCAAATGCTTGGGCATAGAAGGGAAGTGAAATTGGGAAGATTTTCACCATTCTTATTCTTAGTTGTGAAATGAGACCCCAACACCTCCTTTTATATGAAAAAAATATGTTTATTCATTTGGGGGATGGGCTATAGTAGGTGAATTGGTTGGGAAACCTCCAATAGCTCGTGAATTCCACCAAATTTCTTACACCTTTTTAATTTTTACAACTTTTGGAGGTATATGCGGGTTGTGTATTGTGAATAAAGCATATGTATGTGGGATTTATAACATGCAACAAGTGTATGTATGCGGGCTATAGTGGTGCAAGGCATGTACATTCTCTAAAAATTGGTTTTTAAGTAGAAATTCTCGACAATGATTTGGAAAATTATACAAGTAAGAGGGCCAATGCCATGTATGCATGAGTAGGGAATTTTAGGGTTATACTATATGCACCATAATGTATGAGGTCATAAGAGAAACTAATGGCCGAAATACATTACAACATCTTCACCAATGCACAAAATCGAGAGAGTGCGGGTCCAGAGTTCGGGAGGTGCCATCTGCAAAATAAGAATTGTCTCTATAAGGCAAGCATACCCATACTCAGGATGAACTTAATCATGGCTGCCAATAAAATACACTGCAGATCCATGTCATATAACTATATAAAGTGTAGCTGCGAGAAATACACAACGGATATACATCTCCAAATCAGTCGAATATATAAAAGTATAGTATGCATCTTCAGGAAGTTAGTGAGGCCTGTGGATGGAGATGAGGTATTCATAGCTCGAGAAACAACTTCAAGATATTAAAAACTCAGGTAGGAGTAAAATGGGAGTGTGAGACTCACTACCCTGAGGTCTTTGACAGTCCATTAGGAAAATACAGGAGGATATCGATGATCAGGCAAAGAACTTCATCGATTTCGAGGCTGGACTTGACTGGAATCTCGGGATGGTCGAATCATGAAAGTCAAGAGACAAATTGTGGAAAGGATGAATCAGGTTGGGTAAAAATTCTCTTGGAAAAAAGTACGAAAGATGATCAGACTCAGGAAGCATGACATTGAAATAAGTTTGTGATGCAGGAGGCAACGAAAAATTTCCATATATTTGGAAGAGTAACCAAATAGAGGAAGACACAACTCTATGTAGTGAGAACAACTTCCTAAGTTCATACTAGATCCCAATGCTTGACGCAAAAATGAAAGGATGTGCTTTGTCCAAGGGAGACTATCTTTGCTACCGAAAAATAATGAATATTTCTCGTCCCATCCTTTTGGAATATTTGATTTTTTTGTCTTTTTCAATTTTTTAAAGAGATTGAAAATGAATAAAAGAATTCTACGTTAAAAATGAGGAATGAATGTCACAAGAAAGCATACTAGTTCCAAGCGCATGGAACATACTAATGCTCAGAGAAAGGAGACATGTGCAGGATAAGGACACTCAGGGAAAATTCCTCCATGGGTCAAGGTGTCAGGTCGCAGAGGTAAGAAGTGTTGCAAGGCTTGTGTATAAGGAATGCTTCAAAGGTTCAATTGAGAGCAACATGGAGCCAGAATTAGGCCAAAGATGCAAAGATGAGACCTGCAATGCGATTAAGCATGACACAATGAAACCCCTTCTATGTAAATTTTTACAAGCCTAGAGAAGGTAAGCTCGGTAGTTTTTTCACATTTAGAGAGTCTGAAAAAACACAAAAGAAGACTCCAGGGAGTACCTTTTTTGGAGTTAGTCTAGTCGGTTTGAAAAAGGGTTAAAATTGAACCAAAAATATGTTTATTCAAAATCATTTTAACGAGTGTGATAAAGACAATATCACTTGGCAGTATTTTCAATATTAAGGAGTGTGAAAAGATCTTAACTATGGACTCATGGCCTTTTTCTGAGTTTACTCTCCTTCGCCCGAAAAAGTATAAAAGTAACTGAGGAGAACTGTCTCGACAAGACGAATCTCCCGAGGTGTACCTTTTTCTGCTATAATCTACAGGCTGGAAAAAGGGTTAAACTCATGCCAGTAGTTGTTCTTCTGGACCAATTTAATGAGTATGAAGGAATAAGGTCACTCGACAATCTTTTCAATTTTAGGGACTCTGTAAAGAGATTAACTATGCACTCTGAGGGGGTTCCTTTTTCGTAAGTAATCTCTGAGGCTCGAAAATGATGATAAACCAAAACCAAGGAGAATGTTCCTTTTTCGAAGATTTAGTCCCTCCGGCCCCAAAAAGGGTTAAACTTACATCTAAGAATACTTTTCTAGTGAACCGAAGTTCCTAGAGCATACCTTTATTCATAAAATTATCCATATGTATTGAAAAAGGGGTAAACTACCGCCAGAAAGATGTGCCTTCAAGTTTGAGTTTGGCGAGCATGAAGGGCAACAAGATCGCTCAACAATCTTTTCATTTTTAGAGATTCTGAAAAGGGATTAAAGAAGACTCCAGGGGGCTACTTTTCTTAGCTAATCCAAACGAGATCTAAAAGAATAAATACAATCTCGTTGGATGATTCTTTCAAATTTCAAAGAGAGCTTGAAAGAAAACAAAGCATGCTCATTAGGGAGTCCCGAG
Organism: Picea engelmannii; assembly: GCA_009831015.1. Lineage (NCBI taxonomy): Eukaryota > Viridiplantae > Streptophyta > Pinopsida > Pinales > Pinaceae > Picea > Picea engelmannii. Next base: position 1,077,822 of record ML777981.1, read on the forward strand.
GGTAAGGCCTAGGATGATGGTGGATAAAATAATGAGGCTTCATATTGAAATCATGACAACATTAACAAGGAATCCAAAGCATATAGTCATTATTGACAACATGGACGCCAAAAATGCAACAAGGATCTACCTAGGGAATCCATGTAAAGTTAGGCTCTACCACCTAATTACGACACTTATAAAGCAACAATGAAGGTTCTGTGTTGCACTTTAGTGGGGTCGATCCTATGGAAAATCGAAAAAGACAATGAGATGTAGAAAGTGGGAATGAGATCCTAAATTATATGCAAAAAGTTGAAAAAAATGACTTTTACCAAAGGATACCAAAAATATGTGACCCATCCCAAAAAATTACCAAACCTAAAGAAAAAGAGTACCAGAATGACCAATAGAAAACTCACAAGTGAAATCGAGTGATCAACAAGCCAGGGGATAAAAAGGGGAAACATGGGCCAAAAAATTCTATAAATAAAAGTGGACAGCTCATTTTTACCATTACAATTTGAAAATCAACCAAAAGGTCAAAAGACCCTTGTGCTAAAAGAGTTGATTTGGGGAGCTTCAGTGGACGAAACGACCTTCCGTTTGGACCAAGTAAGTACAAAACACCTACACTAGAAATTCAATTCCTTCGTTTATCTTTAATTTTTTGTTTGGAGGGGGCGCACTCTTGTAAAAAGAGTGGCCATGCGTGTACACGGTCTATCCAAGGCCAACCCGCGTATGTACTCAAGCAGAATACTAAACAACCCACATACATATGTGACTCTGTACAAAGAAGTCTATGGACACCCTATATCACTTTGAAAAAATAAAAAGCAAGTGTTGAATCCTCTCTATTTTTCCATGTAACAAGTTGTATGTTCACAAGAGAGAGAGATAACATGAGGAGCTTGACCTCCTAGTTGAGGAGGACCCTGTATCCATTGTCGCACTGAAACAATGCGGGTTATGGAAGATCTTCCAGTGTCCATGTATGAGGTCACAATCGAGGCTTCTCAATTCTCTTATGGAGTATTGGCATCCTAATGCTGAGGATTTCATGCTAGAGGGTCAATCACTGACCCCAACCACAGAGGACATTTACTTCTGGACTAACCTCTCGAGAAGAGGGGAACCAATTAACTTGAGGACTTTTCCTCCAGGGACTTTCAACATCGAGGTCTAAATTCGGATGTATTGTGAGGTTGGAATTGAGAAGGTAGGTTCTCAAGTGCTAATACACAAGATCACCATCCTATCTGTGCGCGTGATCTTACTTTTGATTGGGTGGATTACTGGATCCACATCCCTTCACCAGGCCTCCTAGGAACATATGAATTTTTCCATTCAATGTTTGGAGGCTACCATTTTTTACCGAAGTATGACCATGATGGTATGCATGAAGAGATATCTTACAGAGTGTCGACAGCGTACCAACAAGAACTTCAGGTTTGGTATTATCTTGTGCTCCTTATTCTTTGAGAGGGTGCCCATCCTGAGTCCCGGAGAGACAGTACAGGGGCATGTATCCTCCTTCCCAGTAGTGAGTAGGTAGGCAACGTTGCTACCTAGATAGGGTGGAGGGAGTACCATAGAGGCCTTTGACAATAATTTTTTTGACTGGTGGGAATGTTAGATCTTGATGATCGAGGATTAGCCATATCTAGGGATCAACTTCACCAGAGACCCATACATGCATGTACCTCCCGATGAGGACCGAGGAGAGATAGGTAACATATATTTTAAATTTTACTTAATTTTTAATTTTCATATATATCCTTCTTATGCATGTATAGAGTACTAAATCATGTATCTTTTATGTAAAAATGTGGGGCCTTTATGATCAATAGACTTCGCGATGACTCAATAATGTCCTCGACCTAAGGTAGGACCAACAACAGCAAGAGGACTAGTAGCTATGAAGGGACCCCCATCCAGAGAGGCTAACAGAGTCTTGCGATGAGTGGAGCGCAACCTCACTGCACTCACTCGTGTTGTTCCTATGGATGATATCGAGGATCTCCCCTCGACTATGTAGCCACATGTAGTAGGGATGCATCAGACTTGGGTCTAGTTGTTCTGGCGTTTGGAGAACAATGTTGTACACTATAGTAGGTCCAATAGACCTCGTCCTTAGATAGCATTAGACCATTGATGTGTCGAGGGAACGTTTTGTAACATATGTATTTTTTGAGGGCATAAGCCCAGTGATGTAGAATGATCACTTTTAAGGCTTTCATGCCCACCTATGTACTCATGACACTAATTTTTGGACACACACACACACATATATATTTACATCTTTCTTGTCTTATCGATGACATTTTTACAAATGTATTTACATGTGTATGTGTGTGCTTTTGTTTTTATATGTGAGCAACATGCCAATCTAAAACTTGATTATCTAGAGTATATGTTAGATGATTAAATCTCCTAGTAACATGGATATATGTAATGTAATCGAACGATCGTTCTAAGAGACGTACCCTAAAGAATTGTCGATGCAGAGTGCGATAATACATGTGGTAAACCCCATTTAACTGGGACACAACTAGTTGAGCATCTAAGTAGACTCGGAGGTGATAAATGCCATGTGATAAAGCATAATGAAGCAATTTCGTCATTGCAATATGCTTGGAAACATTGTTTGTATCATATCCTAGAAAAATACCTCCGGAAGATAGCAACTGGCCTCCAGGTGTGAAAATCATTAAAGCTGTAGAAAGCAAGCCTCCGAGTGTGTCGACTAGCATCGCCCATGAACCCAAAATAAACCTACGATTCACTTGACATCTGCCATGGTGAAAAATAAAACCTTAATAACTACACATCCACTAAACAAAAAGGAAAAAAAAATGTATAAGAAGCTATACATATATACAAGAATTCACCCATTTCACCTAGAGCCCATTTCTAGGCTCTGCCAAGGCATTTCCCTCAAAATCAACTAGATGGAAGGCACCCTTCTCTAATACGTCTTTCACAATGAATGGTTCAAACCACATGGGTTTGAACTTGCTTTCCCCCATGGGATCTTTGTCTTGATCATAGACCAGGACAAGATTTCCTTCGGAGAAAATCTAAGGATGAATGGACTGATCATACTAACACTTGAATCATTTCTTATGAGCCTCATTAGCTAAGCCTACATCATGACACTGCTCATCAAACTGCTCAAGATATAAAAGGATTTCTTCAAGCAGTGAAGTGTCCGGAGGTAATTCCACTGCCAAATTTAAAGAAGGAATCTAACACTCAATAGGTAAGATTGCTTCCAACTCGTATATAGGTTGAAAAGGTGAAAAATAGGTGGCAGTATTCACAGTCATTCGGTAGCTCCATAATGTTGAATATATCATCAAATTCCAATTTGACTTGGTAGAATTGATCATCTGCTAAAGAATAGTCTTGAGAGACTTATTCAGAGCTTCAACCTTACCATTCGCTTGCGGGTAATAAGGTGACGAATGTTCCTGTTTGAAGATGAGCTTTGACGTTAACTCAATCATCATTTTTTTTGGAAGTGACTGCCATGGTCAGTGACAATCTCCTTTGGGATACCGAACCTAGATACTATCTGATTAAATATGAAAAGAGTCACATTTTCTCCATCATTGCTAAACATTGGCATAGATTTGAACCACTTTGTGAATTATTCTATTTCTACGATGATGTAACGATTCCCCTTGGCTGAAGCCGAGTGACATGTAGTAAAATAAATCCCCCGCTTGGTGAAAGGACCAACATCAATGACTGCAAACATAGGATCAAGGTGTGCTCGTATATTTCAAAAAAAGATCTGGCATAAGTGGTACTTCTTGACCACCTCTACACAATCTTTGATTAACGAGGGCCATAAGTAACATGCACATAGAATCTTTTAGGTTGTTTCCAACCCAAAAAAATGAATTCCACATGCTCCAGTGTAACAGTCATTCAAAACGAGATCAACCTCTTCATGGGTAAGACATCGCTAAAGAATTCAATCTATGCCTCGACAATACAAAGTTTCATCGAGTATAAGATAGTTTCATTCCTGATGTCGAATTCGTCGATGCTCATCGTGGGAAATAGAAGTAGGGCACTTCAAAGTATGAAGATACACTAGTATATATCCATACTAGGGGTCTGAATATGCAATTAGAAAAATATATCCATTAATAGGTGATTCTTCGTGCATCAAATCACTAGACTCGACCGACAGTTCTGAAATGAGTTCGACAAAGACCAATGACTTTTTGGATTTTGCAGAAGAAAAATCCAAGTCAAACTCCTGTAAGATGACTGTCCATATATTAATATTTCCACCAATGACCCGTCGTGCTAAAACATATTGGAAAGGTTTGACGATGGAAATGACAGTTGTCTTGCGAAGAAAAATGAAGTGACAGAACCGTTGGACAGCATGAACAGTTGCCAAGGCAAGTTTCTCAACATGAGAATAGTTGAGTTTCGGTCCAACTAGACCTCGGCTGAGGTAATATATAATGTTCTCTTCGAGCATATCATATTATTGAACCAAGAGCATGTCGATGGTCGAACCCGTAACAACCAAATACAACAATAAATATTTTTTATAATCAGGAGGCCAGAGCAAAGGGGAAGACATCAGGGCACATTTCAACGCTTCAAAGGAGCACTGAGAAACTTCATCCCAATATAATGGGACCCCTTTCTTCAAAATATGCATAAACCCTTTAGTGATATTGATGTAATTCGTGACAAAACGCTAAATAAAATTTTCTTTCCCATGTAATCTCTGAAGATGGGGTATTGTGCACGGGGGAGGCAACTGAACTATCACCTCAACCTTGAGAGGATCGACCATTATCCCTGTTGTATATACAATAAAATATAAAATATGAACTGACATCACGCATATATCGCACTTGTTAGGATTCAAGTGAATTTGATAGTAGCAACACCTCTCAAAGATTAGTCGAAGATGGGCGGGATGATCAGATATCTTGTGAAAATGTGATGCTAGATCATCAAGGTACGCCTCAACTATCTATTTGAGGTCGTGAAAAGTGTACGACATGCCCCCCTGAAAGGTGGCTCCAACATTCTTCAAGACAAAAGGAATATTTCGATATGCGAAGGTACCCCAAGGACAAATACAATTCATTTTATGTTGGTCCTTTGGTTTGATTTGAATCTGATTGTATCCTGAAAAACCATCCATGAACAAAAATAATTTGTAGCTTACGCATTCATCGATAATCTGATAGATGAATGGGGTAGGGAAATTTTCTTTCAGACAAGCCTTATTCAAATAATGGAAGTCCATACACACGCAAATCATTCCCTATTTCTTGTTAACTGGAACCAGGTTTGACACCCATTCCGTCAATTGTATAGGGTAGATAAAACTGACTTTGAATGATTTTTCTACTTTTGCATTGATTGCTACCGCTTTTCAAGGATTGACAAGATGAAGCCTCCGTCAGAATGGTTTGGCATCAGGATAATTTGTAATTTCATGCTCGAAAGTCTGTGGGTCGATTCCTGGCATTTTCTCGTAAGACCAGGGAAAAATGACATGAAATTCTTTGAATAACTCGATGTAAGTTTGAATCTCTTCAGGGGAGAAATCTTCTCCGATGAAAACATTCTCCACAATGTCATGGGTCTTGGAGATATTGATTGGAATCATTGTAGCAATTATTTCCATGTTACCCTTGGTGTAAACTCTGTGTGTAGCCAGAGGATTTATAAGAAAAGGATTATCTCCATTCATGGTCAAAATGAATTCTCTCACCTCCATTCTCCTTAGCTTGGCAAGGAAGTAAGATCTATGATGTAGATCATCCCAAGGTCTATCAGGACCATTCATTGCCTCGAGAATATCCTTGTCAGAGGGAAATACCAAGTCTAAAGGATCTTGAGTGGAAAGATAATATTGAGCTCAAATAGGCTCAAGAACTGGATCTAACTCCTACGAGGGATCTAGATCGGGGTTGGCCGAAGTCTGCTGGACAATGTTGTACACAACCTCATCCGCAGATAAGGGAATGGCCATGCCATGATGCCCTATCCCTTCCGTCAAAGTCGATGGGGAAGGTAAATTCCACGTATCGTTAAAGTAGCTCATTCGAAATGATGATACTTTCAAAATTGCAGCCCTCGACTAGTTGGGAACAACCGATAGAATCCATACATTGTTGGAAGGTGATGGGTAATTAAAGGTTCCCACCAACGACGAAAACAAACTGACACCTAATTTGACAATGCCAGGCTGCATATTATCAATCATCGGGACTGTGGAACCCTTCAACTAAGGGTTAGGATGAGAGAAAGACAATTGGTCGATTGTCACAATCCGACCCTCGTGCAAAAGATACAAGACCTGAAAAATCATAGCAACCAACGCATGCATCGCATAAGTCCAACTCCTTCCTAATAACAGGTTATAGTCAAGAGGCACATCGACCACTTCAAATTTGACACACACATTTTTACCTCCAAACTGCATGGGGAAGGAAGGAATCATTCCGTGTGGTCTAAACGACTAACCTTCAAATGTCGTAAGCAATGTAGGTGACGGAGACAACTCAGGCTGGCCAATGGCCTTCCAATATTCCAACGACATCACGTAATTCGAATGTTCTGTGTAAAATATTTTGTGGTGAAAGACACTATTATCTAAAAGGAAATGCGGTGAGGAAGACGGGGTTTTAACGGTTGGATTGAAAACGATCATTCCTTAGTTACAAGTCTATGTTTCTCCCAAGGAGGACAATAGATCTTTTCTCTACGAGGGGAAAATCTGGAGTACTTCTAAAGTGGACATTATGCAAGGGTTATGTTCCAGATCCTCCAAAACGGAGTAGTTTTGTGTGGCCCTCGCGTTTGGATTATGAGAATCCTTCTTAAATGCACCTTTAGGGATGCAATTCATCGTTTCTCCCACCAACTTCTCAATTTGGAGAGGAGTCGGTGAGTTAGTGTCATCCTTTCCCTCTCGACAGATTCCAACATTTCATAGTTTGGGGCCCTGGTTGCTAAATGAGATTCAACATTCATCATGTAAATATTTGCGGTCCAGTTGTTTTTGGTAGGCACAGGGGGTCCCTATCTTCCCCCTACCGCGCTTGTGGATGTGAAAGCCTAAGTCATGTTTTTCCCTTGCGGAAAAGGGTTCATCAACATAGAAGGTTGTTTTTGCGCTAATAGCTTCTGGGCTTCTGCAAGCCAAGGGCATAGGTGAGTCATGTGGTCTTTTGTGCAGAGATTACACATATACTTCGACTTCTTCTTCAATGTTGTCCCCCCACCAGTATTATCGATAGCCTTTTTATCCCTTTTACCCTTATTATTTCGTTGTTTCTTCTTTCCCTCGGTCTGCTAGTTGTCCTTGGGATTCACCGATTGCACACTATGTATATACGACGTCTGGGTAGGGGAAACAACCAAACTCAAAGTCTGGCTGCCATAGTCTTTTGTATGGATAATTTTTGCAACTGATTTGACAACATGTTTGTGGACTTTCTTTCTATTGACCCCACAATGTCATTGGCATGGGGCCTAGCCTTTTTCTTGGCCTTATCGAGAATAGGCCATGGGTCATCTGGAAAGGTCTTGTAGAGAATGCCAGACTAAGAGTAGATTAGTTCAAACTGCTGGGCTCTCATAATCTCCTCCTCTTTTGAAAACACTTCGGAATTCATTACGTCTTTACATACGTAGGTCACCAAAGACTTCAATAACCACTCAAGCAAGAAATCAGGAGGGACCTTGACCTTAATTAAGCTCTTTATACGCTGTCATTCTCGGATATGATCAGAGATATGGTCGGCCTTGGTTTTCTCAAAGTTAGCCAACTATTTGTTGTTGACGTTGTATCTCACAGGTAACTGGAAATGGTTCAAGAAGACCATTGCTAAGTCATTGAAGTAATAGTACCTCGAGCCATAGAGCTCAATATACCACTTCACAACATGCCCTATAAGAGTACATTGAAAAAGGCATAACTAGACAGATTCATCCTTCAACAAGTTTGACGAGCACCACAAATGAAAGGTAGCCACATGATCACCAGGATCTTTGCCAGGCTTGCCCTCAAATTTTATAATATCTGAAGGAAAATTAGTCGGCATGGGGGGCCAACACGGATCATGAAAAATGGGTTCATTCAGTAATCTCGACAAGTCTGGCAGATGTAGAGTTCCTGGAAATGGCAATTTATGTTGTGAACTATTTACTGGAAAAGAGGGCCCTGGATTTTGACTAACACCAGGTTTCCAGGAAAAGTTGGACTGCTAGCGAGGGTTTTGGTAGAACCCGTGGCCTTGACCAACATAGGGAAACTATGTCTATTAGGGTGTCATCAACTGACTCCTGAAATTGGACGACATAGCTTGTGTGGGCATTTATCCCTGCATTGTGTTCCAAGGACCTTAGAAGGGGATTCCCCCAGCTGATCCAATGGGCATGGATATGGAGCCTTTCTCAGGGTTCCATTGACTATGGAAGGGGTTCAACTGACTGACATCCCTTGCAAGGGAGCTTATCCCTGCTAAGGATTCCAAAGACCCTGTGTGGAGTAAACTCCAGTCTTCGCTCCCTCTGAAGGAACAATACCTTGCACCAAGTTTTTTTGACCAAAGTTGGGGTTGGCCCCATTCGAGAAAGTGGTCAAAGAGAAAGAATTATTCCCAAACGCATTGAACAAAGAGAATGACATAGATCCCACCGGTGTTTTATAAGACGAAGGTCCTAAAATTCCTCCACCAAATAAGATATAATAAACATTCAACCGAATCAACTACTGAAAAGAACCACCAAGTGAAGGGGATGCAGGAGGTATATGACCCCCATCGTAAGGGATAGCATTAAAAGGGATAGTAGATCCTGTGGATGACCCTTGAAAGGGAGTGTTTGAGCTCCCAGCACCTAGACCCACGATTTTTAAGGTAGAATAAGTAAGAACTGAGTTTGTATAAAATTTGAGCATCCCATATAAGAATGGAGGGCCTGCCACACTCTGATTAAACAGAATAGTGGTTGAAGCCGATAAAGGTATTAGACCATTTCCCGAAGTTGAGGGAGTGGAGAAAACTATAGTCCTGACTGGTGAAGGTGGGATATGAGGTAGGATGCCCCCTGCAGTAGTAGCCGTAACAGGAGTATGAGGAATCTCGGATGAAGTAGCAGCATTCGCTTCCATTTTCGCTCACAGGACTAGCTGGTGCTCAGAAGATTTCACCTTGGGAGGGACAATTTGAATCAAGCTCGACATTGACAAGTTGGTAATCAAAGGATTAGCTGACCTAGAACCTTCAGTTTTAAGGTCAGATATGGTGGATTCCTTTGGATCCATAAAGTCTCCTCGCAGAATTGGATCAGGAACAGTTTCCTATGTCCTGGTCGCTTTGAACGACCCTTCTTGATCAAGTCTTCACCTTAATGGTGGCAGAGGCAGCTCCAAAGTAACCAACAACAAGCCCTGAATCCTTCACGATGGACGAAGTTGTTGATATTCCACTTTGTGAAATGATCAAATGACACAGTAAGGCTTGACTAGCATAGAACACAAAGCACACAGTAAAAAAGGTTTCCCAAAAATAAATCAAGCAATCGACTAACTAGTGGGAAAGATGGTTACAAAAATCGACAGTAGAGCAACTAACCAGTGCAAGTGCAACTCAAACATGGAAGCACCCTCCGGGTATACTCTACAAAGTGTGATACGACGTCCACCCTAGGTACTATGGTATACCCCCGCAATAACCTATGTAATTCCATAAAATATGGGAAACTAGGTTGTTAACTCCCAGTCAGTTACCAAGAGGGTAGAGTCGACATTCAAACAGATCATAATGAAAAGGATAACAAGTCTGAAGCCCTTCAAGGGTATAGAAATCAAATGGACTAGAAGACAACTAAGGATATTGAATGGATTTGAGGTCCACGAAGCTTTGTAGGAAAATTCAATCGGTATTGTTCCTGTGAAAGACCCTCAATATATAATCCCCACTACATTCATTCCAACTTTGGAGGGGTTATCTCCTCTACCTTTCCTCATGCAACCTCATGTTTATCCCCTGTGTTAGAGGGGGGTCCTGGATAAATCTTACGACATTGGACTTAAATCACTCTCTAACTCAGACTCCAATGTTTTTTTTAACGTGGCCTTGAAGAGTTTCCTCTTCACACCTAATTCAAGGCCCTAAAACCCTAAACTAGTCTGTGAACCCTACAAACAAAAACATCTAATGTAATTTAGATTAGGATTTAATTTTAAGGCTTGATTTACTCAAAAGGTATGGTAGTGAAACTAATGGTGTTATGAAGAGACGAATTAGGAATATAACTTTAACGCACTTGAAAGAAAAAGATACTTCAAAATTAAAGAAATGTTTGTAAACAACTCTTTGTAAATTCAACTTTTCTAACTGAGATTTCAAGATCTTGTAAATGAAGAAATCCTAAAACTTGCTTTCTTTTGACTACAAACTACTTATATTTCAGGAAATCAAAAATAAATTTGAAATGAAGACTCTTTTCTTTTGCTAATAACAAACTTGACTACTTTACCAAACTAAATGCAAGAAAATAAAAAAATAAAAAAAAAATTCAAGCTGCTTTAACAAACTAAAGTAAAAAACTTTTTTTGTTTTTCCAAAGCAAGAAACATGGACAAAGAGAAAACTGAAAATAAGACTGATAAATACCTTAATCCCACTGCGGATCACAGGGATTCAACCAAGAAACCAAAAGGTGGATCTAAGACTTGACAACTCACTCTAAACCTTTTAGGGAAAACACAAGAAGACTAAGGAACAAGTAAACTGAAAGTTCGACCCAAGATATGGCCATAGACATAGACTCTAATTGATTAAAGAAAGTCCTGAGAAATCTGAACTTCTATCAGGAAAGAGGAAAACTCTCTCTTTATAAAAAATATTTTCATGAAACAAAGACGCATCATGTTGCACCTACAACCTATGTATGTACGCGGGTTGTCTATTGTGTAGAGAACGTATGTATGCGGGCATACCCAAAACAGGCCGTGTACACCTATGAGACTTTTCAAAAATAAAAAGACAAGGAAGACCTATAGGGCAAGGAATGTTGGTATGCACCTTGGAGGTGACCAAATACCCTAGAAAGACTCAGTAAACTTGAATTAAAATCAAAAGGAAAACAAAAAACCAATCAACAACCCAAAAACCTCCCTAAAAACCCTAGAGAGATCCCCAGTATGCTCATCAATTCTGTTAGCGAGAAAATCCCCCCTATATCTATACCAGGGTTTAAGATATAGACAGAGTGAATGACCATCTAAAAGTCAATATATTTTCTACTCTACCCAAAACATACCAAAATCAATGAACATAAAGAAGTAGAAGAGAATATCGATAACTGTACCTTTTATCCCACGTCTGGTGATGATCTTCTCAAGATCTGTACTTCCAAAGATTGCAAGTCTCCTCCCAAGCCCGACCTGCATCCAAAACTAAGCAAACAAGGACTACAAGAATGCTATTTCTATTCATAAATTAATTTTATATATCAAATTTTATGTATAAATCAAATAAAATACACAAAACATCATCGTTTGGGATAGGGAAAAGAGATTCTTTTATTCATCAAACAAATACTGAAACTTACAATCCATGTCAGCCATTGTTCCGCAAACCTGGTCCGAGATCCTTTTTACAATTCTCCAAGTGCACCTTCAATAAGCCTCTTCTCGCAATCTACTTATCACCTCAATGAAAGGGAATGGATTGGATGGAAGAAAATGGGCTGAAGAGGGAGTGTTGAGGCAGTAACTCACAAAAGGTAGAAAATGCTTGGGCAAGTAAGGGAAGTGAAATTGGGCAGAGTTTCACCGTTCTTATGCTTAGTTGTGAAATGAGACCCCAACACATCCTTTTATATGACAAAAGGATGGTTATTTGTTTGGGGTATGGTCTATAACAGGTGAATTGGTTGGGAAACCTCCAATAGCCCGTGAATTCCACCGAATTATTTACAACTTTTTAATTTTTGAAACTTTTGGAGGTATATGTGGTTTGTGTATTTTGCAGCAAGCGTATGTACACGGTCTGTCTAACATGAAAAAAGCATATGTAAGAGGGTTGTAGTGGTGTAGGGCATGCACATGCTCTAAAAATTCATTTTTTAAGTAGAGATTCTTAGCAATGATTTGGAAAATTATGAAAGTAAGAGGGCCAATGCCATGTATGCATGAGTAGGGAATTTTAGGGATATAACCAACCTTGGGACATATCAACCTACAAAATTCAGAAGTTCATTAATAACATAATTAATTATATGTGCAACATAAGGTTAATATCTCACGAGTCTTCTACAGGTGTCATTAAATTCTGAAGGTTCTAGTGGGAGGGACAACCACAATCATGAATTAATTATTAATACATGGAAAAAGGGATCAATAGATTTAAGTTTAAGATTTTTATGTGTAAAAACACAGAGAATACCAAGGTAAATTGCATGGCTATTCCCCAAAAATGTTGTCAAATTTTTATACAAAGAAAACGCAGAGAATACCAAGGTAAATCGCATGGCTACTTCCCCCAAACACTGGCAATTTTTTTATACAAGACAACGTAGAGAATACCAAGTTAAATCGCATGGATATTCCCCTAAACACTGGCAAGTTTGATACCCAAAAATGCAGAGAATACCAAGGTAAATTGCATGGAATTTCCCCCATACGCTGGCAAGTTTTGATACAAAGAAAACGTAGAGAAATACCAAGGTAAATTGCATGGAATTTCCCCCAAAATGCGAGCAAGTTTTTATACAAAGAAAATGCAGAGAAATACCAAGGTAAATCGTATGGCATTTCCCCCAAATGCTGGAAAGTTTTGATAAAAATAAAACATAGAGAAATACCAAGGTAAGTCGCATGGAACTTCCCCCAAACACTGGAAATTTTTTATACAAAGAAAAAACAGAGAAATACCAAGGTAAATCAAATGGCATTTCCCCCAAACACTGGCTAGTTTTGATACAAATAAAACGCAGAGAAATAGCAAGGTAAATCGCATGGCATTTCCTCAAACATTGGAAATTTTTGATACAAATAAAATGAATATAAATACCAAGGTAAATCAAATGGAATTTCCCCCAAACGCTGGCAAGTTTTTATACAAAGAAAACGCAAAGAAATACCAAGGTAAATCACAGAGGAAATAAATCACACAGGTTACAATTTTTTATAAAATCGTCGAGGAAGAATTCAGTAGTCACCAAGGCTTCATAAGGACATCAATCAATAGATGATGCAGGAGCATCGTACACAGCCAGCCAATCAAACATAAAGGCGGAAGACAACTGGAAAAGCACCAACGCACATTTTGAAATGTTTTGAAAAATTAATGAAAGGATATTAATGTAATAGCTAGGGGAAGCGTACTTACATTTATATCTTGGAATTGTGAATAGATATTGAGCGATTGCTCTCATCTGTCAAATGTAATAGGCATTTAAATCTGTTTAATGAAAGTAGGTAGATTTGATTTAATAATATTAGACAGTTTAGAAGCATAGGAGGGAAAACGGATATAGACACCCTCACCCTTGTATCATTGTAACAGGAACATTATGATCATTTAGATAATTCATAAGCTATAGAGCTGTAGTAGAGAGCTGTAGAGAAGAACCCATGTACAGGAGAACTTGAGTTAATATATAAAGCTTTGACTCAATTTTCATGGTGTTATGATGCTTATTATTTACATTTGTTAAATGGTATGTTTACAATTGTTTTATTTTCTTTGTTATGCATTTGTTTCAATGTTGTGTTGGGAGTATGATTTCATGTTAAGTGTATGAAGTCTGAAAGAGGATAAGAATGAGTTTCAATTGTTTCTCTTCCTGACAATTTCTGCAAAGAGTGCAGTGAACGTCCGCAAGGTGTGCGTTGATGAGGATCTGAATTTTATCTCAGAAAGATAAGGAGATATATTGTTGTTCTCATAACCAGCAGAAGTACAGGTGAGGCATAGAGTGGTGCAAGGTGTGCACAGGTTGGTTGAAGCCTTAGAACTTACCAACTAAGGTGAAGGTTGAAGGACTATTTTTGCAAAGAGTGCACAAGGTCGAAGACTCAGATAACAAGAGGTTAATTGAAAGTTTTCCGCAAGGAGTGCGAGCAGGATTCTTTTTGGAGGCTTGAATTTGCAAGCGAGAGCTCAGGAGGGATAGCACCTTTGAAGTGTTCAAAGGGAGGGGGAGATCGAAATCGTCTCACAGAGGTCAAGTTCAGGTGGAAGAACGCCAAGTCATTTTGGCCCGAGATCCTTGAAAAGAGTGAATGAAAGGTGAAATTTCTTCATGGAGAAGTGTCGAAATGTCGAGAGTCCTAGGATTGCACCAAGTTGCGATGGATTTAAGCGCCTAGAAGCACCCCAAGAAAGGATCCGTAAGGATGGTGAGAGGCCTTCGTGAAGGAAGTTCCGAAATTGCGAGAGTCGTTGGATCTTGCAGAGTTGCAAGGTGGTTAGAGGTCGGTGAAACCCATCACCCAGGATTTGAAGTTCAATATGAGTCGTTGATCTCATTTCAACCCACTTCATTGGATCATTTTGTGAATTTGAGGTTCATGAGTTTGGAGGGCAGACCAAATTCTTGGTTTTGCGAAGTCCCGAGTTTCGAGGAGAAGGAAAGGAGATCCAGACCATTGGATCCAAGTCACGGGAGAACCGTTGGATTAGAACCTTTGTGGGGTATCGCATATCAGGGGTTTGGGGGCTGAAAGAATTTATTTTTTACTGCAAAGTCGCGAAGTGCTAAGAACCGAGGGCTCGTACGAACACGTAGCACATCCATTAGGTGGGGGCTACATGGTTGACAGGTAGCGTAACAACAAGTTCCCAGAGAAAAGTGGAAGCGGGTGACAGGTGGTGGACACACGTCGCCTGGGAAGGAGTCAACCCATTGTTGACTTATCGCGTATCGGGGGTTCGCAAAGGAGGAGCATGAGGGCTCAACACTCCAACTCGTGAAGTCGTGAGTTGTGAGTAGTCCTAGTGTTTATCCTAGCCTACGGTTATATGTAGCAGGCACTAGTGAGGAGGGAGCCATACTCGTATTGCATATTGAGTATCGGAGGTTTAGAGAAAGAGGAATCGAGGGTCATTGACTCATGAATTCTTGAGTTGTGAAAGGCACTTGCACTAAGGCCCGATTTTGGTTGCATGGAGACGTAAGGCTTGCGCTTGGTGTTAAGTTGCATAGGGTGGGTTTTCATGAAGGACCTATGGATTGGATTCGTGAGGTTCCAATAGGGATCCGAGGGAGCTGCTTCAGCTCGAGGAGAATTTAGAATGATCCTGTGCGGATCTCGGACAGAGGGTCGAGGGTCTGCATCATATGGTATCAGAGCCTAAAACAAATTCTTTGTTTTCTGTAGCAGAGAGAAGGGAGAAAAGTTTATAGCCATGCCGTCGAGAAGAAGAGATAGGCAAATACCTGATCTAGCAGTGGAAAGAGAAATGCGTGAGTTACATGCCAGGCTTGATGCTATGGATACAACACAAAGGCGCACAGTCGACGCTGGGGAAATCAGCGAGGCTGAAAGTGAAAATGAAGCCGGAAACAAAGAAGTTACAGTCGAAGATGTTGCAGAAGAACGCCTATTCATGGTTGTTGCAAGGATATGTGTCAGAGAAAAAATGGACATTCTAGTGTATGAGGGAAACTTAGGTGTTGAAGAACTTATAGACTAGATTAGAGCTCTAGACAAATACTTTGACTATGAGGATGTCGAGGAAGACAAGAAAGTCAAACATGTTGTTACTAGACTTAAAGGGAATGAAGCACTATGGTGGGATGAACTGCAGGCTGACAGACGCTACAAGGGAAAGCAGAAAATCAAAAGTTGGGATAGAATGGTTGCAAAGATGAAAGCCAAGTTTATACCCATGGATTATAAAATCACTTTGTTTCGAAGGATGAAAAATTTGAGATAGAAGCTGATGTCAGTGAAAGAATACACTGAAGAATTCTACAGGATAAACATCAGAGTAGGTCATCGGGAAAGCGATGATGAAAAAGTTTTTAGGTACATGAATGGTCTGCAATATGACATTCAATATGAGATGAGCATGATGACCATTTGGACTATGGAATATGCTTATCAGATGGCTCTGAAAGATGAAGAGAAGCTGAGCCGGAAGCAAGGTCAAAGAGGTTGAGGTAGAAATAAAATGAGAGGCAAGACAATTGCCCAGGACAGAACTTGAAAATCTAAAGAAGAGGAGAAGAAACCTCAACCTCAACCTGAGAGAGGAGGAAGCTCACAGGGAAGGTAGTATGCTGATAGAAATACTTTTCCTCGAGCCAGAGGAAGAGGAAGAGGTAGAGGAGGTGAAGTAAAATGCTTTGTTTGTGGAAAAATCAGACATAAATCCTATGAGTGTCCAGATAAGAAGAAAGAAGGTGGTGAAAATCACATTGTCAAAGCTCAAGGATGGAATGTTGAGGTAGAATGCGCTGAGGGTGGAAGATCCTTAATGATGAGGAAAGTTCTCTTGAAACCAGAGAAGGAACCAGAGAACTCGTCCCAAAGAAACAGTCTGTTTAGGACTACTTGAAAAACTAGGGATAGAGTATGCAAGGTCATAGTGGACAGCGGTAGCATAGACAATCTCGTATCTACAGAGATGGTAGAAAAGCTAGAGCTGGAGACTATTGCACATCCAAGCCCATACAGAGTTTCGTGGCTACAAAAAGGACATCAGGTAAATGACACTAAACAATGTTTAGTCGAATTTAAAATAGGAGGATATAAAGACAAAATATTATGTGATGTCATTCCCATGGATGTTTGTCATCTATTGTTGGGTATACCATGGCAATATGACAGAAATGTGGTTCATGATGGGAGAAAGAACACGTACACCTTGGAGAAAAATGGTAGGACGCACATGTTGCTGTTGATTAAGAACTAAAAGGTGAAAACAGAGATTAGCACCATTGTACTTATCATGAGTGGGAAGGAAATTCTTGATGAGGTTAAGAAGAAGGAGGAAACACAATTTATTGTGGTCAGGAAGCCCAAAATTGTTTTGACCAGTACGAGAATATATGATCTACCAGAAGAAATTCAGGAGTTGCTGGAAGAATTTGCTGATATAGTAGTGGACGAACTACCTTGTTTGTTGCCACCTATCAGGAGTATAAGCCATCATATTGATCTTATACCTGGGGTCAGTTTACCAAACAAAGCAGCATACAGATTGACGCCGCAGGAAAATGAAAAACTTAAGAGAAAGGTCTAGGATTTAAGGGACAAAGGATTGATTCGGGAGAGCTTGAGTCCATGCGCTATTCCGACAGTGCTCAGCCCAAAGAAAGATTGAGGCCAGAGAATGTGTACAGACTCAAGGGAAATCAATAAGATTACCATCAGATATAGATTTCCATTGCCAAGGATGGACGACTTTATGGATTGCTTGAGTGGAGCAAAGTTTTTTTCAAAGATTGATTTGAAAAGTAGATATCACTAAATTAGAATGAGAGAAGGTGATGAATGGAAGACATCATTCAAGACAAATGAGGGGCTGTATGAATGGCTTGTCATGCCATTTGGATTAACGAATGTGCCCAGTACTTTCATGAGATTGATGAATGAAGTCTTGAAGGATTTCACTAGGAAATTCGTCATTGTATATCTTGATGATATATTAATTTTCAGCGGGATAGAAGCAGAACACTTAAAGAATCTAGTTGCAGTAATGAGAAGATTACAACAAGAGAAATTGTTGATTAATATGAAGAAATCATCATTTATGAGCACAAAACTCATTTATTTGGGCTTTGTTATCTCTGCAAATGAATTAAAAATGGATCCGGAAAAGATAAAGGCGATTAAGAATTGGCCATCGCCGAAGAGCGTGTTTGAAGTTCGAAGCTTCCTTTGTTTGGCTAGCTTCTATAGGAAATTCATCCAAAACTTCAGTGGAATTATCACACTGATGATGGATATGGTGAAGAAAAAACATAAATCTTTTCACTGGATGAAGGAAGCAGAGAAGAGATTCAATCTGCCAAAGAAGAAGATCACTAAGCAACCAATTCTGGTTTTGCCGGATTTTAGCAAGACATTCCAGGTTAGGTGTGACGTGAGTGGATTTGCAATTAGAGTGGTCTTGAGCTAAGATGACAGGTCGATTGCGTATTTCAGTGAAAAAATGATTGAAGCGAAGATCAAGTACTCCATGTATGACAAAGAATTCTACGTAGTCATACAAGCGCTGAAGAAATGGAGACATTATTTAGTTCCCAAGGAGTTTGTTTTGTACAGTGATAATCACGCTTTACAATTCGTGACTCGACAGGAGAAGTTGAACCAAAAACATGCGAAATGGGTTGAATTCATGCAGAATTTTACTTTTGTGACTAATCATATTTCTGGAACTGCTAACAAAGTTGTTGATGCTTTGAGCAGGAAATGTTTGCTTATGCAGGAATTCAAAGTCAACACTTTGGGTTTTGATAAACTTAAAGAAATGTATAGGGATGATCCAAACTTCAAGGAGGCATATGAGGCATCTGAGAATCCATCTCTCAGGGATAGAATCCAATGGACTGGATACATGATCCAGGATGGATTATTGTTCAGGGGAAATCAGCTATGTATTCTGAAATGCTCCATGAGGGAGAACCTGTTGAAGGAAAAACACAGTGGAGGATTGGCCGGACACTTCGGTCATGATAAGATGTTCTCAAAGCTGAATGGATCATATTATTGGCCAAGGATGAGAACATATGTTAAGAAATTTGTGGACAGGTGTAGAATTTGCTAGCACACGAAAGGAAAAAGGCAGAACGCAGGGTTATACCAACCACTACCCATACCTGAAAGGTCGTGGGATGCCGTGAGCATGGATTTTATATTGGGACTGCCAAGGACACAGAGAGGATGTGATTCAATCTTTGTTGTAGTTAACAGTTTTTCAAAAATGGCACATTTCATACCATGCCAGAAAACGAGTGATGCAACTCATATTGCGAACCTATTTTTCAAGGAAGTTGTCAGACTTCATGGTTTTCCAAAGAGTATCATGTATGATCGAGATACCAAGTTCGAGGGAATTTCTGGAGGACCTTATGGAAGAAGTTGGGGACAAGTTTGTCTTTTAGCTCAGCATATCATCCTCATACAGATGGATAGACAGAGGTCGTTAACAGGAGCTTGGGAGATTTTTTAAGAAGCTTAGTGACTGAACACCACAGTCAATGGGATCACATTCTGCCATAGGCAGAATTCACGTACAATGATTCACTCAATAGAAGAACAGGGTAGAGTCCATTCCAGATTGTATATGGAATGCATCCAAGGGGAGTTTCTGAATTGAAAGATTCAGAACAAAATGAATTCAGGAGTGCTAGTGCAAAGGACTTTGCAGAAGGAATGAAGGAGCTTCACAGCCGAGTTAAGGAGTGATTGCATAGTTCAAGTCAAGAATACAAGCGGAGAGCAGATCAACACAGGCGTGAACTTCAATTTGAAGTTGGTGATCTGATTCTTTCACATATGAGGAAGGAAAGGTTCCCAAGGGAAATGTATAATAAGTTGGAGATGAAAAAGATTGGATCGTGCAAGGTCATAAGGAAATTTGGGGCAAACGCATATGAGATTGAATTACTCGATGGGGTCAGAATCTCACCGATATTCAATGTTGCAGATTTGAAACCTTATAGAGCTAAAGAAGCAGGAGCAGAGGAGGAGCAGAAAGAAATTTGATGGACCAAACAAATTCCTGTAGCTAAAAATCCACAGATGGAAAGAATAATTGACAAGAGGATTAGCAGAGAAACCAGGAGAAAGGAGTATTTTGAATACTTGGTCAAGTGGAAAGGACATCTAGTTGAAGATACCAGTTGGGACGATGAAGCAACAATTCATAGGCATGGACAGATCGTGCATGAGCTCATGAACATGATTTCATGAAAATTTTCAAGCAAGGGAGTGTGATGCAGGAGCATCGTACACAGCCAACCAAGCAACCATAAAGGCAAAAGACAGTTGGAAAAGCACCAGTGCACATTTTGAAATGTTTTGAAAAATTAATGAAAGGATATTAATGTAATAGCTAGGGGAAGTGTACTTACATTTATATCTTGGAATTGTGAATAGATATTGAGCGATTTCTCTCATCTGTCAAATGTAATAGGCATTTAAGTCTATTGAATGAAAGTAGGTAGATTTGATTTAATAAGATTAGACAATTTAGAAGCATAGGAGGGAAAACAGATATAGACACCCTCACCTTTCTATCATTGTAACATGAACATTATGATCATTTAGAGAATTTATAAGCTGTAGCGTTGTAGCAGAGAACTGTAGAGAAGAACCCATGTATAGGAGCACTTGAGTTAATATATAAAGCTTTGAATCAATTTTCATGGTGTTATGATGCTTACTGTTTACATTTGTTAAATGGTATGTTTACAGTTGTTTTATTTTCTCTGTTATGCATTTGTTTCAATGTTGTGTCGAGAGTATGACTTCATGTTGAGTGTATGAAGTCTGAGAGAGGAGAAGAATGAGTTTCAATTGTTTCTCTTCCTGAGAATTCCTACAAAGAGTGCAGTGAACGTCCGCAAGGTGTGCATTGACGCAGATTTGAGTTTTATCTCAGAAATCTCAGGAGAGATATCGTTGTTCTCATAACTAGAAGAAGTGCAGGTGAGGCACAGAGCCGTGCAAGGTGTGTGCAGGCCACTTGAAGCCTTAGAACTTACCAACTAAGGTGAAGGTTGAGGGACTACTATTGCAAAGAGTGCACAAGGTTGAAGACTCAGATAATGGGAGGTTAATTGAAAGTTTACTGCAAGGAATGTGAGAAGGATTTGCAAGCGAGAGATCAGGAGGGATAGCACCTTTGAAGTGTTCAAAGGGAGTCAGAGATCGAAATCGTCTCGCAGAGGTCAAGTTCAGGTGGAAGAACGCCAAGTCATTTTGGCCCGAGATCCTTGAGAAGAGTGAATGAATGGTGAAATTTCTTCGTGGAGAAGTGTCGAAATGCCGAGAGTCCTAGGATCGCACCAAGTTGCTAGGAATTTAAGTGCTTAGAAGCACCCCAGGAAAGGAGTCGTAAGGACGATGAGAGGCCTTCATGAAGGAAGTGCCAAAATTACGAGATTTGTTGGATCTTGCAGAGTTGCAAGGTGGTTAGAGGCCGGTGAAACCCATTGCCTAGGATTCGAAGGTCATTATGAGCCATTGGTCTCGTTTCAACCCACATCGTTAGATCATGTCATGAATTCAGGGTTCGTGAGTTTGGAGGGCAGACCAAATTCTTGGTTTCGCAAAGTCTCGAGTTGCAAGGAGCAGGGAAGGAGATCCAAACCATTGGATCCAAGTCATGGGAGAACCGTTGGATCAGAACCTTCATGAGGTATCGCGTATCGGGGTTATGGGGGTTGAAAGAATTTATTTTCAACTACGAAGTCACGAAGTGTTGAGCACTAAGAGTTTGTACAAACACATAGAACATTCGTTAGGTGGGGGCCACGTGGTTGACAGGTGCCTTAACAACAAGCGCCTAGAGAAAAGTGGAAGCGAGTGACAGGTGGTGGACACACGTCGCCTGGGAAGAAGTCAACCCATTGTTGACTTATTGTGTATTGAGGGTTCGCAAAGGAGGAGCACGAGGGCTCAACACTCCAACTCGCGAAGTCATGAGTTGCGAGTAGTTCTAGTGTTTAGCCTAGCCTACAATTATATGTAGTAGGTGCTAGTGAGGAGGGAGCCATACCCGTATCGCATCTCGGGTATCGGAGGTTTGGAGAAAGAGGAGTCGAGGGTCATCGACTCATGAATTCTTGAGTTGTGAAAGGCACTTGTGCTAAGGCTCGGTTGTTGTCGCATGGAGACGTAAGGCTCGCGCCTGGTGTTAAGTTTCGCAGGGCGGGTTTTCACGAAGGACCTGTGGATCGGATTCATGAGGTTTCAATAGGGATTTGAGGGAGCTGCTTCGGCTCTAGGTGAATTTAGAATGATCTTGTGTAGATCTCAGACAAAGGGTCGGGGGTCTACATCAATAGACCAATTTGAAATTTTATTAATCCATTTACAATCACAACTTCACGACAGTATTAAACTTTAATATACAATCGGTTTAACAATTACAACTTGAAATTTAAATATTGTAACCGAAAAAGATAGGCTTGATGACAATCCTTGGCAGCTAGTGTTCCCTTCATTCATCTGCTTTCTAACCGTTGAGACTTCACTGATACCTCCCAGCCAACGCCAGGGGTAATCTTCTTACCCCTTAGCCCCCCGAGCCGCAAAGGGGCCACGCACACACGCAACCATAAATCCTCTATCTCCCAGCTCGCCTCGCAAGGTAGAGCCACCACTCTCTCTCAAGCTCGGTATCCCAACTCTCACAAGTAAAAACAATGAAAATTTTTGCAACATACCCTTACCCATAACCAGTGTGATCCCTCCATTGCTCATCTCAGCCATTTTTTTTATAGATTTTTTTCCCATAACTCATCCCCACTTGCATAATTAATTAATTTTTTACTTAAAATAATTTAGAATTATCTCCCCCTTACACTTGTCACCCTTTCCCCAATTTTCACAATTAAATCCAAATTTTATTTTAATAAAAGTCAATTTCCCTTACCCATCATGAAAGTGCTCCTAAAATAACTCATGGTTGTCTCTTTATTCCCCTTATTTCCAATTATTGATTGACGCCTTACTAAATTTGAGTCGAGTTAAAATAGGAATCTTCTCCTAGTTAGACTAGTGTTAACTATACTCTATATTCCTTTCTATGTGTACCCATTCCTTTAGATTTATTCCATTCTTACCTTAAATTCCAATTTGGTAATTACTCGCACATATGTGTATTAAATCAATCTTTAGATTTATTTTATTTTCCTTAATTTTTTAAATTGATTTACTTCATCCCCTCGTTATTTAATTTATAAATTTAGTTTTTAGTCTTCTTAATAACTTAGACTTAGGCTTAATTAAATTTTTAATTGCAAAGGCTTAGACTCTTATAGGGATTATGATTAATAAATTCAATCCTTAATTAATTAATTAATCAATTGATCTGGAAGTGCTCAAGATTTTACAAGGTTAATTATTCACTCAGGGTTTTCTAGGCCACCTAGATTCATTGACTAAAATTTTATTTACACAACATGCCCTTCAAGACACACTCCATGCTCGAAGGGTTCCATTTGCCTTTGATTGAAATTTTTAATTACACGACGTGCCCTTCAAAATGCACTCTGTGCTCCAAAGGTGTCAGACACCTTTGACTGGTTTTGGTAGTTTTCCAACCCTTGGATTCAACACTCCATTCTACGATCTTGTGAGAGACTAGGGGCTTCTGAGGAATAAGGACCATGCCTTATTGCACGCCCCGTTGAAATCTTCGTGAGAGACTGTCTCAATCAACCCTCACGACATTATGGATATCTCGAACTAGGTAATCGTTAACCTACAATTCGAGCCATGACGCGAGTGCTAGTAGGTTGTGTTAGGGACTCTTCCACAACTCTCCCTCAATATATGGTCTATTTTCATGGCCCCTTTACTCCTTATGTGAGTCAGATTAGCAAGCATTCGTCATCCTGCATTCATTACAAAATGTTGTCAATGATCCATATACAACATCATAATATAATCAATCATAGGTCACACATGCATAAATGAAATACTAAAACCAATACAATCCACTCCCTGACTCAATCTAGAGTCCAAGGAGGTCCATTGATTCCATCGACATCCACAATCTGACAAGTGTCTTGCACACTCAAGGAAAACTCGTCAATAACATTTGTAAATACAAATATAACAAATAACATAAAATCATAATCCATCAACAACATCATAGGAATCCATAAGAGAAACAAATAACCATGTACTATAACCGGAGAACTTGCATGCAAATGTCCTCAAATAAGTCAATAACATGTGCTCGCAAGAGAGGGATGTTACATACACCCCCTCTTGTTTTAAACTTTGTCCTGAAGTTGTACAGTATACAAAATGCAGTAATAAAAGTATCTGACAAGATCCATATGTCTAATGTATCAACAAATATGGAAATGGTTGGCGCATATCATATGCGTCCTCCCAGGTAGCTGAGTGTGGACTATAATTGTCCATTGGACCTTGACCTGATCAATTGTTCGATGTCATATCTTTCGAATGCATGGTCCAGAATGCAGATTGGCTCCACCGTGAGCGCACCCTCATCCGACACCTGCAAGTAACTCATGTCAATCACATGTGTAGGATCACTAACCTAATGTCGCAAAACAGATGCATGAAAAACATCATGCATACACCTCAAAGAATTAGGCAAGGCTAATCAATAAGCCACTAGTCCCTTCCTTTACACAACCTTATCAAACTCTTTTGTGGTCTATCTGCAAGAAAACTTCGTCACCAATTTCATAATTGCGGTCAACGTGATGCACCTCATCATAAATCTTTCATCGATCTTGCACTTGTCTAATCCTTTATCTTATTGATTCCATTTGTTCCTCCATTTCTTGGATTCCTTATGGTCCTACCAAGACCCTATCCTCAAGTTGATCCCAGCTCAATGGCATCTAACACAGTCTCCCGTAAAGTAACTCAAATGGTTCCATCTTAATGGTACTTTGATAGCTTTTGTTGTACACAAACTCTATCAGTGGCAAGAACTATTCCCAATGCTTTTGTTGGTCCATCACATCTATATCCCACATATCTTCCAAAATTTGGTTCATTCATTCTCTATGCCCATCTTTCTCAAGGTGATATGTTGTACTAAAGTTCAGTTGTGTTCCCAAGGCCTCTTGGGAACTATTCCACAATTGTCTTGTAAACACTGATTCTCTATCAGATATGATTCTTTTTGGCATGCCAGGCAGTCTCACCATCTTGCTGACAAAAATTCTAGCTATGTTTGGTACCTGATAAGTCGTATGCACAGGAATAAAGTGTGCAATCTTCGTTAGAGTGTCAACTACCACATAAATTGATTCATTCCTTGCCGTCGGCAGAAATCCAACAATGAATTCCATCGAAAATGACCTCGCATTTCAATTTTGGAATAGTGTGTGGTTGTAGTAATCTTGTTGGATGTCTATGTTCAACCTTCACTTGCTGACATTCTAGACACCTCACCACGTAGCTAACTATGTCCGCCTTCATCTCTTCCAAAAGAATAAGGGATTAAGGTCTTACCTCATCTTCATGACTCCTGGATGAGCCATGTATACTGCTCTATGAGCTTCTCTTAAGATCAAATTTCTCAATTTGTCGTTAGGAAGTGCGTAAATCCATTTATTATACCTCATAAATCTTTCGTTTTCCAATGTATATATTTCAAACTTTGGTACCGTCATGGTGTCTTGTCTGATAATTTCCTTGACCTCTTTATACCAGTCATCGTTGAACTGTATAGTTAGAATATTTTCTCTAAGATTTGTCTGAAGAGGTATCACCAAGAATATGTGTGATCTCTGACTCAATGTATCTTCCACTTTCTTCACCATTCATTTAATGTGCTTAATCTCAAATCGTATTTGCTAAGTAATTCTGACCAACGCTTTTTCTGCGCGTTCAAGTCATTCTACGTAAATAGTGTTTCACTCCACAATGATATGTTTTTTTTTTAATTTCCATCCAACCAGATAATGTCTCCACACTCTCCAGGAATACATAATGACCAATAACTACCAATCATGTGTTGCGTAGTTCTCCTCATGCCTTCTTAATTTCCTTAATATGTAGGAGATCACTTGACCATCTTGCACTCCACCTAAACATTCCTTGGACGTGTCTATGCATATTGTTATCACTCCAAGAAACCCTTTGAGGTTGTAGACCAAAGGTGCTTGGTAACTTCAAGTAAAAATGTTTTTTGTGTTTTGTGTAGATGGATCAATGGGATAACTCAATTCAAATATGGTATTCAGACAGTCAAGATGATAATCAAATGAACCAGTGCTCTCAAGGATTGATAATCAGTAGATAACTTTAAGTGGGCAAAGAACAAACTGCTTAGAAACCAGTACACAATGTAGGGTCTAATAAACAATGAAGAAACTGTTTACCAAGTTATGAGCCAAACAATGAGATAACAGTCATTCAAGGCTAGACAACTCAAATAAAAGTACAGAAAGAAGGTGGAAAACTGACATCACAAGAGAGAGAAACCTGTGATTTATTATTAGCATCTATGGGCCTGTTTACAATAGAGTATTACTGTATCCAAAATCGAACCCTTAGTTCCTATTCTACCTTTAGCTTTATAGCTTTACAATGCAGTTTTGAGATCCTAAAAACATGGATCAAATATGCTAAAGATAGAAAGTCAAAATTCAGTTTGCAAAAGATATGTGATGATCCCCAAAATGAGGTCAATCCCACATTTCATGGTCTTCATATCTTGTAGAATCCTTGTGCTGTGCAGACTAGCCTTCCAAGGCTGATTGATGACTCTTCCAAGAGATGAAAGTCGAATTTTATGAGGTGGTAAAGTGTCCGGATTTTCTGTCTTTGTCAAAGATATCAAAAACCTTTGAAACACCTCCTCTTTCCATAATCTATCAAAAATAATTGTTGGATTTGTCTTGACAATTCATCAGATGTTCATTCGAAAAGGTTTCAAACCTTTTCAGCTCAAAAAACTTCGATCTGTGTAAGAAATTGATCATTCTGGAAATGACAGGCTTTCGGTGGTTAACTTGGAAGACTCCTGAGCACATTATCTACCGAAAGTCCAGTTTTTGGTGGTTAATGAACAGTCGTCTTGTTCGCCTAAACCACCGAAAAGGAGGGTTTTCCATAAATAAACTGCCTTGGGAAAAATTAAATTTCTCAGTCATGGAGAGTCCGTTTTTCATGCTTAAATAGTTGATCGACATATACAAATCCTGAGCTTTCCAATGGTGCTTTCAAATCTGCATTTGGAGCTCGGGAAGCTAGTCAAACGTTCCCTACAATATTAGGCATCATTTTTTCAAAAATGCCAGTGCATTTTTTATCGCTAACATCTGGCTCCAACTAGGATGGAGACCTCCCTGCGAGGTTTCCAAGAACTTGGCAGACCATGTGCCTTTAGTTTTGGGCATGGATTCATTTATCCTTTACAATTTATCATCTGGATATTTCCTACTCAACATCATTGAGTGCCATGCCTCAGTTACTCTTGTCTCACCTTCCGTCTGTGTGGTAAGTTGGTGATGTAGAGTTCATCCTTCCAAGGATATTTATCTTGATATCCTGAAGATGAAATTCGAGTTGGGTGATGTGTCTTCTGATCCCTAATATTTTTCCTTTTTTTTAAAATGACCAAATATAGTCAAAAAACTTCTTTTTGACTTTCTTCTTCAAGAATAGTGTTTAGACTTGATTTGATAATTCATAATCATCCTATTCCATAAGATTTCACATCATTATAAATTGAATATCTCGAATCTGGGCAAAATCTTGAATATTCTGGTTAAAACAACTTTCTGTGGTTAACAGTATTTGGATTTAAGCACCTTATCCACTAAAATCACTTCTTTTCGGTGGTTAATGAGCACTGGAGGGCTCGCCTAAACCACCGAAAAACATAAGTATTTCAAAAATCAAAAGATCAAAATTATGATTACCTGCATGTTTGTAAATGACTTTAGGGATTCTTAGATGAAGCTCCTTTCTCTCTGACTAAACTTGTAATCTCCTCCTGATGGGTTTCAGCTTGTAACTCTCCTTCCATAGAAGTGGAAATTTGTGCAAGGGCCTCTAATCCAAGTGGTCTAGTTGTTTGGAATTCCTTCCAAAAGAGGAAAAATCCCCAGTCCACCTGTTTCTTCTTCAGAGTTTCTTTAACAAGAAGGGTAATGAGCCCCTTGTTGTAGCGCCCCTCACAAGTGATATATACAAAAATTGCTTTCAACAATGCCTGCCACTGAGGTTCCAGAAAGGACATTGGAATGTCCTTCTTCCAAATCAAGTCTTTGTGAATGGGCAACAATAAGACCTAAACTCTATATTTGATGGTACTGTGGATTTGAACCAGCACTCTCCAGTTCTTAGCAGACCTATAAACTCTTCTATAGATTCTTCATCAATGATGAATTCTTCTCTCCCTATTTTGGCAGACCTTCCATCATATACAGTTGCAAAGGATTATGCTACATGTTGGTGAAAGCTAGTCAATTTCTCACAATATGTGAATACTCCTGCTTGTTTTAAAAGGTCTGCTACCTCTGGATGTGCCTCCAAGTACCAAACACCATCAACCTTGGCCCTTAAGACCGGTCCATACTTTTCCATAATTGACTGTTGATGGGTCCCTCAAATCCAGGGATTATGTGTGCAATTGATGAACAGATAGGTCACTTGAGGAGAAAGTGTTGATACTTCTGTCTATAATGCATTGACACTTCTTTCGAGCTCTGAAATATATTGCAACTTCCTTACTCGGGATCTTTGTCCAGATTGTTTATTGGCTAAAATTTGTTTCACCCTTTTTGGATCAATGTTTGGGTCGAGCTCCATTGTCGATGACGATGTGGCAATTTCAATGTTTACTGCTTGCTAGAATGGTTGCTCACCTTTGCAAACGCTTTGAACTTCTAGCTCACTTTTGAACTGACCTGATATAGTCATGACTTTCTCCTCCATAGAAGTCTCATTTAACTTAATTTTCACCTGGCCAAAACACCTCAAACACAAAAATAGAACTTTGATACTGATGCAATTAATTATGTTTCATCATAATAATCCACCCTCGAGGCATTTGGGAAAATAAAACTCGGACCTGTGCAAAAATTGTAGCATTCTGCCCTGTTTCTGTGCTTTTGGTAGTTAAAGAGACAAAATTTTGAAAACGTTGACTACCAAAAGCTCTACCTTTTGGTGGCTAATGAACAATTGAAATGTTTGCCTAAGCCACCAAAACTTGTAACTTAAAAATAGTTTAAAATGTGTTACCTCTCTAAAATCTTTTGTAGTCTGAGAAAGGTCTTCCAAGCCAGGATTTCCTTTGGGCAAAAGCAATCTTGATAGAAGGCTCTTCGTGCTCCCTTGTTGATCACATTTCACAAGGTTTCTGCAGATTTTATCATCACTGGTGCTTCCAGAATTTGATTTCAATCTGTCATTCTCTTTAACTGTTTTTGCCTCTCCATCTGATGCAATGTCCTCCATGTTAATAGTTACTGATGTGGAAAATTTTTCATAGGTGGGAAGCAAACACCAGTCACCAAGTTTCCAATTAGCATGAGAGAAACAAGACAAGAGTGTCAATTTCTTAGGGTCCTCCTGCTGTTGTCTAGATCTGAATCACCTACAGTTTTAGTTGCCATCCATACCAGACCCTCTTGTTCGGAGTTTTGGAGTATGTCTTCTCTGTACAGGCCTGTGGCAGGTGATTTGGAAACAGTTTCTATAATAATTTCAACAGACAATGATCAATAGGAAGAAGCTTCTAATCTGTGCGTTGCATTGCTTTTGATACACAATGACTAAAGAAAGTGACTTTCCAGATTTGTAACATTGATATATGGTAACAATATTTACTTGAGAAATCTTTGAAGAGCTTCCAAAAAGATGTCTCCTGATTAATCCTTAAGTAAAAATGATGCTTGATCTGAGCGATCTTTGATAAAAGAAATACCAAGAAAAATAATTTTCTAAATCTTGAAGGTAACTGCCAAAGGGGTATTTCCCAGAGCAACTGTTGAATGTAGCAAGCTTCCGAACCACAACTGCAAAAGAGAATTGCCAGAAGCGATCAAAAAGTAACTGCTATGAGAGAACCTGCCAAAGGAGAATTGCCCAAAGACAACTTCTCAATATAGAACCTGCCGAAGGAGAATTGCTCGAAGGAACCTTCAAGATCTAGTGGCAGAGGAGAACTGCCCTGACCAATTTTCTAAATAAAACTGCCAAAATATAACTCTTTATCGATCTTTTGAAAATTCCCAAGGAGAATTGGGTTGAACAGCTCCAAACACTGAACTGCTAAACAACATGTACTCAAAAATCTTCAAAGATCAAACTTGAAACTGCTGAAGAGGATTGTTCAGTTATCTTCAAACTGTTGATATCAAAATTTGAACTGCACTCTAACACAGGATGCTGAAAGCTACGGTTAAACAACACCAATCACTAGAATCATAGACCCGGAAAATGTGATGACTAAGAAGAATATCCCCTTGGCTGCCTTTGTTCAGCTTCTTTTCCCACGCTGATAGAAAAAGATGAAACGTACAGGCAACGTGCATGCATTCCAAATTTTGTGCCTTGATTGCACGCTATGACAGAGCACCCATATTTTTTTTTCGTGGCAGTTTTGCATGCAGCCTGATAGTTGTTTTCATCTCTTTATTTTGCTGAGCAGAATCCCATGTGTATCGGGATATGAAACTTCTGTCTGCGATTTCAACGACTAGAAATATGGAATCAATCTCTTTCAAACATTTACCCATCAGTTATGCTCAGTTTGCTAGAAATAAATCTGATGAATATCATTAGAAATAAAAATCAAATCAAATCAGTTTAAAAAAAAATCGAGCTTGCTTAGAGGCTGGACTCAAACTTTTCGGAGTAAAAGACAATTCGATTTGTTACAAAAAATCTGGAATTTGTCTCTATATTTTGTTTCCAAGTGTTCTACTCTGCCATCTGCCATCTGTTCATGAAAATTTAACTGCACGCGTCCTCCTCATCTGCAAATCCGACAACGTAAGGCATATCCACTTGGTGATACGTTTAAAACAAACAAAATCTGCGCCCTCTCTGAATGGATCATACAGCGTATTGAAAAACAATGAGGTTGAGGGGAAGAGAAAATCCGTAATGTGATAGTGGAGAGCATTGATGTCGCTGTCAGAGGGATCCTTGGCAACAAAGAAGTCATCATCGATTGTGAAGATATATTTCTTCTTGGAGACCATGTAACCGAAGCAATGGTAGGCGCTATCCTTGAATGATATGCAGGAAGTCCTGGGGTCG
This sequence comes from Picea engelmannii, assembly GCA_009831015.1. NCBI lineage: Eukaryota > Viridiplantae > Streptophyta > Pinopsida > Pinales > Pinaceae > Picea > Picea engelmannii. Next base: position 1,108,768 of record ML777981.1, read on the forward strand.
AGGATCCTATTGGTATCATTTTTGTTTTAGAGCTTGTAATTGAATCCCTAGTTCTGTGCCAAGCACCCCAACAAATGGATCTCTTAGATCAAAACTAGAAATGTTGCCAAAGTCTCTCATAAAGGGATCCTCAGAATATGGTTTTCCATGAGTGAAAGACAAACCGTTTTTCTCTGCCAAAATCCAAAATAGGGTCATCCAAATGCATACCCCTTCTTCCTCAATCATTTTTGGAATGATATCATGTAAAACTACTTCCAGATTAATAGGAAAGTTCATATCTGAATCATCTGATGCCATACCAACCAAACCTAATTTCAAAAAGGCAAGCAGCAACCCAGTCTTTCATATTGAGAAGAATGTTAGATTTGAGAAGACCACGTGGTATGTGGACAAAGTGTTTACATTCTATGGAATAACAAATGCCCTCAAAACCAAGAAGTTTAACTAATATTCGAGAAGCTACACTCATGGCTGACCATATTTCTTCCGTTTTTGCAGGTATGTGCTCTAATTCATCATTGCTGAATTCATCATGTTCACGATCCAGTTTTAAGATGGATTTCAGGCCTGCTTCAACAATTGCAGCAGCAAATGATTCAGTGATTGCTAGGTTCTCTAAGACACAAGAATCCTTCTCTTGCAAAGAGGGACCTCCCTTTTTAAAGATGTTGATAAGGAAAATAAGACCGCCACCACTTACAATCTTGTCCCTGGGGCACAGTGATGGTCTTAAATGGATTCTTCTTCGTGTCTTGACACTTGATCTATCATGTGGAACAAATCCACAACAACACCTGCCCAAAAAGATGTACAAATGGCTGGTATCGGGCTCGACACTTATTCTAGGCTTTGACATGTGAAAGTAAACTTAGCAAATGCCATTATGTCACCATCTGATATACTCTGTAACATGCATGCAGCCTGCTCTGCTTATTCAACAATAACTGAAAGAGATCTACGTGCTCATAGAGCGAGCTTATTTTTCTGTCTACTCCTACATCTAGCCAAAAGAAGTATATTGATCAAGTAAGAGTATACTTCCAATGCAACCATGTCAGAAACTGATTTACAGGCATCATGCTAGATCTTGACCCGAAAAATAATGAAGGCCATATCATGCAGAAAAGAGGTTTGAGTAGATGATAAAGATAATCTTCTTCTGACATAAATATTTTAACATCTATGTTGCTGATAGAATTCAAAAATTCAGCAATAGGGTCTTCAAAATCATAAAAGAATACCTCTTTGAATTGTTGATTCAACTGACTATGTTGTTGTTGTTATTTTCCTTCACAAAACTCAATGATGAGTGTAGTCTGCTTGATCTCTGCTGGAGGAAAATAAAAACTGAATTTCTGATCTGAACCTTTATGCTTCCCTTCCTGTGAATGTCTACTGCAATCTGTCTTTATCTGCAAATCTAGAAACTCAAGGCTTCCCTTAGTATTTGTTGTAGATATGAAATTATCTCCTGCTGATATGTCAATTTGCTCATCATTTTTCAAATTTTCAAAAGGGATAATCGGATTTTCCTGGTAGCCTAAGACAATAGATATATTTGGTACAAAGTCAAAGGCATCTATATTAAGGTTATCATCTTGAAGATGACTCATCTCTTGATCATGGTGAGATATATTTTTTGTTGTAGCATATTTCACATAACTATCTGATTCCTTATTCAACAAATTGAAATCATGACAGCATTTAGGATAGAGAAGGTCATCTGAAAAATGGTCTTTACAAAACACATGGAAGGCAGCATGAAAATCAGCCAAAGAGCAGACACTTGCACTTGGAAGAGACCGACACCAGTCAAGAGAAATCCCTTCTAATGAAAATTTGAACAACTTAATTTGAACATCCTCATGTATAATTTCAAGCCGGTCAATAAAGTCATGGAAATCCAGCAAATGTTCAGCTGGTACTTCCCACTTCTCTCCTCGAAATCTAGGAATACTACGTTCCCATTCATCTCTAGTAGGTATTGAATGAGGGTAACCAGAAATACTTGAGAAATTGCAGAACGCGTACCTCTTTGCTAAGATCTGCTTCATTTATATACCAGTGGAGTCGCCAACAGATCCATCCTTCATGGAGTCGCCACTGAATTCGTCCTTCATGGAGTCGCCAGATAGATTATTACAACCAAATGATGTCCAGGATTTATCTATCATCAAAGCTGGATCTTGTCGTCTCCCAAGGAAGCTAAGCTTCAATCTCCTCTCCCCGACAATGGCGCCAATTTTTTATCACTCCAAGAAACCCTTTGAGGTTGTAGACCAAAGGTGCTTTGTAACTTCAAGTAAAAATGTTTTTTATGTTTTGTGTAGATGGATCAATGGGATAACTCAATTCAAATATGGTATTCAGACAATCAAGATGATAATCAAATGAACCAGTGCTCTCAAGGATTGATAATCAGTAGATAACTTTAAGTGGGCGAAGAACAAATTGCTTAGAAACTAGTACACAATGTAGGGTCTAATAAACAATGAAGAAACTGTTTACCAAGTTATGAGGCAAACAATGAGATAACATTCATTCAAGGCTAGACAACTCAAATAAAAGTACAGAAAGAAGGTGGAAAACTGACATCAAAAGAGAGAGAAACCTGTGATTTAGTATTAGCATCTATGGGCCTGTTTACAATAGAGTATTATTGTATCCAAAATCGAACCCTTAGTTCCTATTCTACCTTTAGCTTTATAGCTTTACAATGCAGTTTTGAGATCCTAAAAACATGGATCAAATATGCTAAAGATAGAAAGTCAAAATTCAGTTTGCAAAAGATATGGGATGATCCCCAAAATGAGGTCAATCCCACATTTCATGGTCTTCATATCTTGTAGAATCCTTGTGYTGTGYAGAATAGCCTTCCAAGGMTRATTGATGACTCTTCCAAGAGATGAAAGTCGAATTTGCTGAGGTGGTAAAGTGTCCTGATTTTCTGTCTTTGTCAAAGATATCAAAAACCTTTGAAACACCTCCTCTTTCCATAATCTATCAAAAATAACTGTTGGATTTGTCTTGACAATTCATCAGATGTTCATTAGAAAAGGTTTCAAACCTTTTCAGCTCAAAAAACTTCGATCTGTGTAAAAAATTGATCATTTAAGAAATGACAGGATTTCGGTGGTTAACTTGGAAAACTCCTAAGCACATTATCTACCAAAAGTCTAGTTTTCGGTGGTTAATGAACAGTCGTCCTGTTCGCCTAAACCACCGAAAAGGAGGGTTTTCCAGAAATAAACTGCCTTGGGAAAAATCAAATTTCTCAGTCATGGAGAGTCCGTTTTGCATACTTAAATAGTCGATCGACATCTACAAATCCTTAGATTTCCAATGGTGCTTTCAAATCTGCATTTGGATCCCGAGAAGCTAGTCAAATGTTCCCTACAATATTAGGAATCATTTTTTCAAAAATGCCAGTGCATTTTTTATCGCTAACACATACCAAGAAATCCTTGTCCATGTTAGTGATTTTCAGTATTGGCATTGTCATCAACAACCCATTGAGCCTTTGAAATGCTTCCACACACTTCTTGGTCCATACAAACTTCTTACTTTTCTTTGAAAAACCTTCGACAAACCATCGATAATATCCTGCTAAACCCAAAAGATGTGTACTTCTGGAGACAAATAACCATTGGATATTCATACAAGCTTAAGGTAAAATGCTATATTATGAATATATGTGTGCTAATATTAAATATTTCTTACAATATTACAATTATAGAGATGATATAAGGTACACTTAATTAAAACCTTGGGACATATCAACCTACAAAATTCAAAAGTGCATTAATAACATAATTAATCATATCTGCAACATAAGGTTAATATCTCACGAGTCTTCTACAGGTGTCATTAAATTCTGAAGGTTCTACTAGGAGGAACAACCACAATCATGAATTAATTATTAATACATTGAAAAAGGGATCAATAGATTTAAGGTTAAGATTTTTATGTGTAAAAATGTAGAGAATACCAAGGTAAATCACATGGCTATTTCCCCCAAACGTTGTCAATTTTTTATACAAAGAAACTGTAGAGAATACCAAGGTAAATCACGTGGATAGTTTCACCAAATGATGGCAAGTTTTTATACAAGAAAACATAAAGAATACAAAGGTAAATTGCATGGCATTTACCCCATATGTTGTTTCAGAGTCTGTACTTAAGGTTTTAAAAAGTACAGTGTCCAGTCATCCGAAAGTTAGTAAGATGTAGAATTGGAGGAGGGTATACCTTCAGGAAAGGAAGCTAGGGTTGATTTCTAGGTTGTCGTTGTCTGGCTTCCAACTATTCCTGGATGTTTATATCCCTTTCAATTGCAGCCCATGAACGTTCAAGTTCTACCCGGGTGTTAGCCATTTTAAGCATGGTATCAAAGAGATTTAAAGCGATATGGGTTTGATCTATCAAGCCGGGTTCAATATTGGGTTGTCTTACAACAGGGACAGTCATAGAGGAACAAACATTTTTAAAGAAAACCAAAAGTTTTTATGATGTATCAATTTGATTTTATAAAAGAGAACTTTAGAAATCAATATTAAAAGAAAAACGCAAACCAAAGGCCTTTTTCTGTAACTTCTTTATATTTGAAATAAATGGTGTATGAATTATGGGAAAAACATTAAGCTATCTATAGAATATGGGTCCTATCAAGAGAGAATCTCACTCTATAAAAAGAAGAAGAAAATAAGATGAGAAATGGTCCGATGATGTATAAAATATGACAAGCTAAAGATTCACAGGTCTTGTACCTGCTAGTAGCCGATACAGAGGAAAAATTGTAAACAATAGATAGATAAATATTAATCACTGTAGTAGAAGCTTTACTAAATTGCAATGCAACCTGCATCATATGTATATAAGTGAAATAATAATGAATATGAAATAACAGAGAGAACAAACTGATAACACAGTAGTGATGGAATTAGGAATCTCCGGATTTCTTTGTATTAATTCTCGAAAAGAGACAGTCTCTATTACAATCAATCAAAAAGGTCCATCCTTTTTTCTTTCTTCAAAATGTATATTTATACAAATTTTTATGCACTGGAATCTCAAAAGTTCCTGAGTTTTTTGGTTACAATCAAAGGAGCCGAAACGTTTCGTTTATTTATCTCTGTTCTCATTTGGTACCCGAAACCTGCCTCTTTGCATGCTCCGTGCAAATAACGCACTTCTCCACCAGCTGTGATATCAACTGAGATGGCTCTGCTTGATTATTTTCCTAAAAAATATAGCAATCTTTCATCAATAGCGGCAACTTTCCTTCCACCTATTGATCTTTGGTATTGATAGAGCATAACAGTATACTTGGTTTAATTAGCCATTTGCCTATTTGCACTATATCTGTTTGAGTTATTTGTGATATTTCGGCTAATTCTCTTTCTTCGTTTTCCTTGATATTTAGCTGTATTGATCTGACCCAATATCTCCATGCCACTTTCACCATCGGAACCCAACCAAATCTCACTTAACAAACCAAAAATTTCTTCGCAAGATTTCCTTAGCTTCATAGCTTTTTGTTTGCCTTTAGATATATTTCGCTCCCATTCTTTCAACAATATATTACCCCTGGTCTACTCTGCGATGGGAAAACTATAACTACTGCTTGTTTCCCTTCTTGTTGTGGCTATAATAGCCTCTTGGAATGCCACCCGAGCTACTCCGACTTCCCTTTCTTTAAGAGAGAGGTTTTCCAACATCTGATCAATGAGTTGGAAGTTGCTTTGAATTGTTTCTACTTTAACAACTAGACCCTACTGCGCCGCTGATAACCTTTTTATGATCTCTATTGCTTGGGATTGAAATATCTCAATATCGATTACCTGGCTTTCGATGAATTCTAGTTTGGCCCGAAGCTGGTCTTTCAGTTCTCCCTACTGGCTTATCTGAGTCTGACTCATCTGAACCATCAACTGTGTCTGTTCAAGATTAACTTTAAGCCACTTGATTTCTTTTTGATCTGCTATTCTTGCTTGCTCTAAAGTCACACTTGCCTGCTCTTTAGCAGTAGCCTCTGTTGTAGCTAGTTTAGCCTATAGCGTCTTGATCAAATGATTTTTTCATTTTAGATGATCTTTTAGGGCCTTGGCTGAATATTGGTTCATGGTGGTGAAAGCCCCCAATGTTCCTACTATTTGCGTCATGAATTCTTCTTTCTTCATATTTCTCCCATCATTTAAAATTTTAAATTTCTTAGAGACAACACCTGCCTCTTGGTAGAGTTCTTGTCTCACAACCACTTTCCTCTTCTTATCAAAGAATAATTCATTCGAAGGTAGCTCTTCTACTGATATAGGTGTCAAATTTTCACCCAAAATCCAACCTGCGTCCAGGATCTCCTTTGCAGACTATAGGGGGGTAATGGAGGTGATGGGATTGTCGACCTATTTAGAAGATTTCCTGGGAGTAATGACTGAAGTTGGCTCACTTGGAGGATAGGAACCCTCAGCTTTCTGTTTTGAGCCCCCATCTTGCTCTTCTTTATCCTGTTGTTCTTCTTGGCCGAGTGCTAAATCTTTGGAGCCTTCGGCCTTTGTTTTATGCACCTCTATGATCGTTGGATTCTCACCTTGCAATATTTGAGGAAGGCAAATCCGCCCATGCTCTTCGAATCTAACAACATTGGCCCTCTCTTCAGGCGATAGTGCTTGTATTCGAGCCAAAACCTCATCATAAGATTTCCCGCCTCGAAAAACATCATCATGAGGTGAATTCTTGTGCTCAAATCTTTTAAGGCCACAGCTGGCCAAATGATTACTCACAACCCTGTGTGGATCCTGTTTCTTGAATTTGATGTGAACCAAATTTATATCTTCTAGGGCTGTTGCCTCGACCTTTGCATGCCTGAAGTCTAATAATGAATAGGTGTTTAAATGAATAGGAAAATGTGGCCATACCATTTTTGAAAACCCTCTCAGTTCTTTACTTATACCGCCAATTACAGTTTGCCTGGCAATCTCACGACAAGCCAGCCTATCGGGTATAATTAAGGGTAAGGCATGTGGAGGGATGGAAACGTCGAAAACCTCGATGTATGAAAATTCTTTCTCCACATACCAATCGGCCACTCTACTTAAATTTTCCATGATGCTATCCAATATCCTGGGTGGCGGATTACCGAAGATGGAAACATGCATTGGTACTAGTACCCAGTTGAATATTTCGTATACAAAATCTGAAGCCTTGTCCTCCCAAAGTTTAGAATGGTATACATGGAGTGGCTCAGCATCCGATGGAGCCTAGCTCCAATTCATCAAGGGAAAAGGCGCCATGGAACATACTATGTCCATGAGGTATGCAGACATAAAAAATGAAGCAACGTTCCTTCTCTCTTTCTCCGTCCAATATTTTGTAATCCGACTGGTCAGACTATCTGATAACATTTTGGCCTAGTCGAAAGAAGAGACTTCTACTACTGTGTACATCAAAGGCACCCATGGGAGGAAAAAATGTGTGGTGTCTTCCCTCCCGTACAATCTACAGGTCACCATCGCTACGTATTTGAACTGTGGTTCCAAAGAAGATATGGAATAAATTCCATTGTTGTCTTCCCTGAACTTCGCTAGGTGTGAGACCCAATCCTTGATCAAATCAGATAAACTTTTTGCGTATTGCTCGCATTCCTTCTGTTTAAAACCCTCTAGAAACTCTACATTGTATGTGAAGTCTGACGTGGGAGGTAACTTGTACATCGTCTATAAGTTTTCTGGTCTAAAGGTCCCAACAGTGACCTTCTGCTCGTTGATGATGGTTCTGGTAGGGATGTCTACATGATATAGAACCAATCGGATCATGTCATAGTAAGGAAGAATGTGTGGCCTGGCCATTACTTTGTGCATCTCTTCCTAGACGATGATCTTGTATTTGGTAGTCATGTCGTCTTTCCCGTTGTCACTCGAATCGTCTAAACAGTTCACCAACTCTGATTGCAAAACCTCTGAGACATATGACCAAGTTCGTATGGAATCAACGCTTCGAGGTGAAGTATCTGAAACATTATCAGAACCTTGTCCTGAAACCTCAATGCTTGCCTTGGATTCTTTTCACGGGGCCATGACAGGGGATTGTAGCTTAGCTCTTCTGCAATAAAAAAGAATATACATATAGAAGTTAGCTTACTGAGAAAAACTTCTTTGTGCGGGATAGAAATGAACTTTATGAATAAAATAGGAATCAAAAGATCTATATCTTCGACCATTTAACATATCGATGTCCTTACGAACAAAATGGTCCAATCATATTTAGATAGAGATTTTGGCAATAAAAACCATATCCTTACTTTGTTGTTTCGCCTTATTTCCAAGTAATGCCATACAATTTGACGGTTCATGGCACAAGATGGTGCAAGGAACATTTGAAATTACCTCGTAAACTGTGAATTATTATCATTTGCTTTAAACATTGATTATGCTGGCTTGGCTTCCTTAATCAGGATTTAAATCAACATTTCGGCATTCATTGTATCAGAACTTTTAAGTCTAACCTTTTGAGCCTCTAAAACCCGAGATTGCGATGATTAGATTTAATTAAGCAAGGACATAACTAGGATTAAGTGTTTTTATTGATTATTCTTTAATTTATATCACGACTTCGCGATTCGGGACTTCGAAGGTATAGTTTCCAGGAGGAATGTATGTCGAGTCACGAAATCCCGAGAAATGTAAATCATGGTCAAAACTAATCAACCCTGACTCTAACCTGGGTTACTTAGGTAAAAGTTTTGTGGCTTCATCTTTCATAGTTTTAGAAGTAATTTTTTAGGAGAGAGTGAACACCGAGATGCGAAATCCCGACAACACTTGACTGGGGTTTACATGGTCTCACTCTTATCTTTCACCTAAGGTAAGCTTTTAAAACTTTCCGTGACCTCGCACATCGGGGTTTGTAAATCTTATGACTTGTAAATCCCGAAGAGCGATATTCTGAGGTACAAAAAGAAACAACCTTCGTTTAACAATAAAAAGTGGTGACTTATGAAACATCACATCCCCCGCTATTTCGCATGTCGAGACTACTGAGATTTTCAGTAGGTGAATGTCATGAAGCGAAAAAAAACTCAAGAACTGACATTAAAAAAAAATGGATTTGAACCAAATGAAAAAGGTGGCTCCAACATAGCCTCCAACTAGGGATCCCGTTTTTCTGTGAGGCGGGAAGAACAATAGACCACGTGCCTGTATTGGGTAAATGGAGTCACTAGTTTCACTCCTGTGAAACTTGCTTTAGGGAAAAAATAAACAAAAGGAAGAAAAGATTTTTGTCTTTCACTGTTGTAAGGCTTTTCAATACTCAAATATGTTTCTCACTCAGTTACAGTCCCTTTCACAACTTTCTCTTTCTCTTTACCGATTTTAGGTCTGCATTAAGACAAATCAAAACAATTATAGGAACTCCAACAGATCTTGCAGTTTTTAGCTTACACCCAACGAAATTTATTGCATTTTATTTTTTTTTAATTGGGGAGTCTCGTCTGGACTTAGGATGTGGATCCAGTCTCGAGCAATTTGATTACCAGAGCCAAGTGAAATTCATGTATAACATCCTTACAGATATCTCAGATATTGCTTCACTACCAGCGGGCCTGTTCAGTACCCCGGTAAAGTTATCTGCCCCTTTTTTGTTGAATTTCCTTTCACCACTTCGAAATGTATTTATGCATTAAAATGTTGAGATGAGGGAAATCATTTCTGAATTTCCTTTCATCGTCTCTTCAGACTAGATGTACAATTAGATATGACTTTCCTTTCATCATCTATCTTATAATTTTCTTGTTAGAATACGAAGTGGGGGAATTAGATTGTATGAGGGGTGATATCTGCGTAATATTTTGCAATGTAGGTCTGTCAAATTACTTTGATTACTCAGTGCCAACCTTCCTTTGACTTTCACAACACCTTGGTCCGTAGGGAAAAAAAGGGGGGGGGGGAATTTTTCTGGGAGTTTTCCTTCGAGTAAGCCTTAACCCTTCGAAACTGTTGAAAAACCTAGAAACATCAGGATCCACCTATGCATAACTTGTTTAGTAAGAGACCGAGGAGTTGTGAAGACCAGCCTTCTTTCCAAAACATGCTTACATCTTCCAAAGTTTAAACATAATCTCTTCTCCCTACGTATATAAATCCGAAAAGACATTTGGCATCTTTAAGAAGACAAATCTGAAGACCGAAAGAAAGGTGACGGACAGATGTTTGTATGTTGAGGGGCAGGGGTCGAAAATTAAAACCGCTTTTTTGAAAACCCTTCCCCAGAGATGCTTCACTTTCTGTTTTCTTTAACTACCACCTATCTGTGTTTTAAGTTAAAATTATTAGGATCCAGAGGAAGTAACTGTAGTTTTTAATAATCAATTAAGTAAAAACATTAGATTCATGGGACCTTTATGGTGTTTTGGAGATCTCTGCTTTCTTAAGGAATAGAATTTTTAGGATTTTTTACCTTTACCTTACCATTTTTAAAATAACCGAAAACCTTTTCTGTCACTTGTTTTCGGCGAATGCAAATCTTTGATACATGGCCTTTTGTTTTCTCTCTTCATTCGTTTAGTTTGCAAACCGAAATCCTGTAAACATAAAGAGTGTCCTTTAAAAGAGTTAAATGTACTTGAAAACCGCGTATCTCTATTTATATTAACCTAATTAATAAAAATTGAAAACTTACCTCAAGGGAATCATGAAATAGAAAGCAAATACAAACCGGTATATACAATGGAAAACCTTGGAGAACCAATTATTTCATGTAGTGTTTTAGATAACGCTCGTTGACAGGGGCGTTGAAGATTTTACCATCCAGATTTTCTAATAAAAACGAATTTTTTCCTTCGGAGGTTGCGACTCTAAATGGTCCATACCAAATATGATCGAATTTACCATGTTTCGTCGAGTCTTCCTTCCTAGCATCCCATATTAATACCAAATCACTTGGAAGAAACTCTCTTTCTTTTGTCTTGCGGTCAAATAACGTTTTCATGTCGTCTTGATATTTTTGCAATCTTTCGTCCACCTCGACCTTGTGCTGTTGTAATTTGATCAGCTGATTTATTCTCCTTGTGACGTGGTTTGGTTCTTCTTTCTCATCTTTCCATAGTTTCATTACGGGAAGTTCCAAGTTTATGGGTAATACCACGTCAGTTCCATATACCATCTGGAAAGGAGAAATGCCGATGGATTTTTTCGTGCCAATCCGATTTTCCCATAGTGTGTATTTTAAATGTACATGCCAAGATCTCTTGTTCTCATTCAACACTTTCTTAATTATGTTGAGCAGACTCTTGTTCAAAGATTCGGCCAGTCCATTTCCTTGGGGATAATATGCTGTAGAATGGCTGAGTACAATATTGTATTTTTGGCAAAAACTAATCATAGCCATAGATTTAAAATCCTGAGCATTATCTGTTACTATTTTTTGGGGGCAGTCGAATCTAGATAAAATATTTTCTTCTAGGAAATCTATTACCACCGAATCTGTAGCCCTCCTAGTAGGAATAGCCTCTACCCATTTAGTAAATTAATCTGTGGTGGTTAGGATCCATTTTTGTTGAGCGATGGAATGGGGGTTAATTTTGCCTATAAAATCCAGTCTCCATTGCTGAAAAGGAGCCTCTATTTTGACTAGAACTAAAGGTAATGCTGGGAGTTTATGCTTTCCTATGAACAGTTGGCAAGGGTCGCAACCCCTGACTTTGGCATTTACATCCAAGAAAAGTTTAGGCCAATAATACCCTACCCTCAGGATTTTATAAGCTGTCACTCTCCAACCGTGATGTCCCCCACACACTCCTTCGTGGAATTCGATTATGACCTTCTTTGTTTCAGATTCAACCAAACAAACCAACATGAAGCCAAGTGGGTCCTTCCAAAACAATTTACCTTTAGATATACAGTATTTGACCGCATGTAGTTTTAGCATTCTGGCTTTGGATGGAGATAAATCACTTGGGCACTTTAAAGTCAGTAGGTAGGATACTATGTTTTTGTACTAGTCAGAGGATGTAAACTTCTCTTTAATTCTGAATTCACTCATTTGCTCGTAGAGCTCGTTCATATCTTCATATTCTCCACATCCCTATATGTTATTTATGCCGAGGGATCTGAAACTGGATTCAGCTAAGAGTTCAGCCAAACCTTGACCCTTTATCAGCTTTGTCGGCTTTATTTCCAGATCAAATTCTTGAATTTTTGTGAGCCACTATCCCCTTCTGCCATCACTGTCAGGCTGCACTAAAATGTCTTTTATAGAGCTAGTAGGTACATAAGCAATTATCTTGGAATTCAATACATAATTCCTAAAAGCCTTTAATGCCTTTACCATAGCATATGCTTGTTTTTCCATTATATCGTATTTTAGTTCCACATCTCTGAGACTTTTTCTAAAAAAGGCTATCGGTTGTTCGAAACCTTCTTCATTTTTTTGGAGGAGCACCGCGACAATAGTGTGCTCGGAAGCGAATGAGAAAATGAGAAAATCCTTTAGATAGTCGGGGCTTTCCAGTACAGGTGCCTCGCTTATAACCCTCTTGATACGTGCAAATGATTATTTGGCCTCTGCTGTCCATTTTACCTCGTTGTTTTTCTTTAACATACCTGTGATTAATTTCACAATTTCAGCGAAGTTTGGGATAAACCTTCTCAAAAATCTTATCTTTCCTAAGAATGACTGGATTTCCTTTACATTTCTAGGAATATTTATTGTGTCTATATCATGAACCCTGTTGGGATCAATTTTAATTCCATCTCGGGACACAATATGGCCCAAGAGTTTACCTTCTCACATGGCGAAGTGAGACTTTTTAGGGTTTAAAGACAAACCATACGTGCGACATTTTTCGAAAGTCTGTTTGAGATGTATTAAAAGGTCTTCGTCAGACTTAGAAAAAATGGTTAGATCATCGAGGTAGATAACTACAAACTTGTCTCTTTCTCCAATGAAAGCGATATCCATAGCATGCTAGAAAGTGGCACCTACATTGATTAGACCAAAAGGCATTTTATCATACATGAATGTACCCCAGGGTGTAGTGAAAGTTGTTTTTTCTTTATCTTGTTTGTTTACAGCAATTTGATTGTACCCAGAGAAACCATCGATCATAGACATCCTATTTGCTCCAACTACCTTTTCTAAGACGTGATCCATTTTAGGTAAAGGATAGTTGTCTTTTAGGGAAGATTTATTCAAATTTCTTAAATCAACACACAGTCTAATCTCTCCACTCTTTTTTCTAACTGGGACCAGGTTTGCCACCAAATCGAAGTATCTCAGTGGTACTATTATTTTCGCGTCTAAAAGCTTCTTGACTTCTCTTTCAACTACGGGTAATAAGATAGGGTTGATTTGTCTAAGATTTTTCCTAAAGGGTTTGATACTAGGCTTTAGAGGTATCTTGTGTTCGATCACGGTAGTTTCATCAGTCCTAAGCTCTTCATAAGACCAAGTGAAAACATATTTATATCATGAAGCAAATATTTATACTTATTTTTCACCTCAGGAGGAAGATACTTTGATATTTTCACCATCTTGGGTTCTTCTTTTATCCCTATATCGCAATCTTCGACCTCGTCTGGTTGGGGTTGAAGAGTAGATTTTAAAGGCATGTCATTTTGATTGAAAAGTCTCTCCAGGGGGATTAGTCCCTTTGGAATCTGATTATTTTTTAAAACTAACATGCGATGGTTGGAAATTTTTTCTCGGAACTCCTGAGGGTCTTCTCCTTCTTGCATGATCCACATGTGATCATTTTGATTCTCTTGATTGATGTGAGTTTCAGAAAAGTCACCCACTGCTTCGAGAAACTTTCTCATATGTTTTTCATCTTTGAAAACCTGCCAATGTTGTATGTTGTTCGGGATGGATGGTCTATTCCTTACCTCTATATGGTATTTTAATTTAAAATCTAAGGGGGGAGCGAAAGTCGAGGCTGCCTTTTCTAACGAATCGGCCTGCAAATTTTCGGCGCGTGGTATGAAGTGGATATTTACAGATGAGAAGAAATTTTCCATTAGGTCCCAGGCACAATTTCTATACGCTCTCAATCTCGAGTGTTTGGCCTGGTATTGTCAATTTATCTGTTTGACTATCAACTCAGTGTCTCCATATACTTCCAGGTTCTTTTTGTTCAATTTCTTGGCAGCTTCCAATCCTAATACTAAGGCTTCATATTCATATAAATTGTTAGTGTAGTCTATATCCCATTGAAGCCTGTAAGAAAAAGAGACGACAAAGCTATTTTCAGGTGCCACAAAGAGTACTCTTGCACCGGCTCCTTCACATGACATAGCACCGTCAAAAAAAAAATTCCAGATCCCTGTACTATGCATATCTTCGGAATCTTTCTTGTCTATGTAGTTTTATTCTGTGCAACTATCTATACCATCATAAAAAGACAAAATACAATTTCCTAGATCTTGATCAACAATGTAAACAGGAAAATTGTTCGGATTATGAGGATCGCTCATGGTATAGGATAACCTCGTTTCCCTGTATAACCTAGTATGTTTCCCACCAAATACAAGAATTGTGGCATAAGTCATGTCCATTTGAAGGGATCCCCCAAGTTTGGCTCTCCACGACATTGATAACAGTAATCCATATTTTGGGGGGATATCAGCAATAACTACATCCATCATAACACTTTTGACTAGGACCTATGCAAGGGTGACTACTAAATCTTTTATCATACCTAAGCACTTGACTCTTCTTGAATCAAAAGAGTAGAGATCTTCGTAAGGTCGGGTGATCTCGAGGCCTAGTCTATCCATAATAGCTTCGGGCATCACATTATGTGAAGCTCTGGAATCTAGCATGCAGTTATGCAGCAGTCGATCATGCACATTTAGGGTGATATAGAAAGGGGCAACGGTGTCTCTGGCGCCCTTGAAATGTGGACCGAAAGTGATATTTGGCTTGTCATCTTCCAAATTTATTTCGTCTGATTTACTTTCTTGATCTGAACAACCTATCACCTTGGTTATCTGTTTTCAATATGCAAGGTTTTTTGCTAATTCAATCAGCGGAATTGGTATTTTGATCCTATTTATTTCATTTTCGACACTAAAACCATTGCCACCTTTGTCTGTTTCCCTATTTAAAACCTCGAGCTCTTTCTTCTCTAACTTATTTGTTTGAGCTGACTTATTACTCATGAGCTTTCTTACCAGTGAGGGTGTCTCAGTTGTCTTGATTTCCCTAGTTTGGGTCTCAACTTCCTTTGTTTTGAGGTTCAATGAGTCTGCCTCCTTTGTTTTGTTTTTGGATGTTTCACTCCCTTTTAGGGAAGGCACATATATTTCACCTCTAGGGAGAATTTTCTTCGGTTGAGGAATCGACATAGGTTTGTTTATAGACCTCAAGTCATACCTCGATCGGACCCCAGCTGTCATGGAATCAGACATTTCTTGACATACAGCAAAGTCATTGTTGTTTATATCATCTTCTTCATTTGACGGTTGGGGTGTGTTCAACGACCTCTCATAATATTTTTTAGTTATGTAGGGATGAATGCAGTCGTCACCCAAATTTGTCACGTCTTCTTCAAGTCCCTCGAAATCTTCCAGGTCATTTCCTCCTGTAAAATTTTCATTTTTTAAAGGGGTTTGGATTTTCCAATCTTCATTTTTAACCTGCCTTTGTTGATTTTGAGGGTTGGGGTTTATTCTGAATTCTCTTTTAATGAAAGTATCACTCTTGGATTGGTCTAGCTCCATTCTGGAAATCTTATTCGACAATTCTTTAATTACCCTAGCCATATCATCCATTTTGTCATATGTAGATCTATTATATCCTGAGGGTCCCACTTGTTCCCTAAAACGTTTGGTTTCTCTGTTCCCTGTTTCCATCCTAGCTTTCAACTTACCAGAGGCCATCATGTTGGATTCAATTTCTACAACATCATCCTGCATTTGGGTTAAGGTATCTCCCCGCCTTTCTCTTAAGAGAAGGGCGAAGTCAGGTTCGAAAGCTCCTGCAAAGGTTACTTTGGCTGCAGGTTAGGAGGGTTTGACTTCAGTTGGGATCTTATTATACAGTTTATTAAATCTTTGTTAAATTCCATAATTGTTTTTGCATTCCTTTTCTTTAAATATCCAAACTCGGTTAGATAATATAAATTGTCTTTTCTCTCACCCCATTGTCTAAGAAAGGCATCTTCTAAGGCATCGTAAGATAGGATAGACCCTGCGGGTAGGCTTCGAAACCAGGTTCATACCTATCCTTCAAAATTTTGAACAAATAATCTCAAATAAACGTCTTCATGTTCTAGACCTAGAATATCAGTGAATTGATCGAAGAAATTTATATTTCCGGTCGCAGTTAAGTCCCCTTCCGCTGTAAATTTTGGTAATTTTTTTATATAATTTTCAGGAAGGTCATGAAGAGGCGCGGGTAGGACTAAAGGTGCATATCTCGCAGCCAATTTAGTGAAAAATATGGGGAGCGGGGGAGGCGCTTGGCCCCCCGCTCCTCCTCCGGCGACCGCCATTGGTATTACCTGACGGGGATAGGGTGTGTTATATAGCAGGTTCTGGAAGACTAAAAACAGATTCTTAGCTTCTTCGGAAGATGAGTGAATGGAGACATGAGGACTTGGCTCTTCGGATTTGCAGGAGACGTAATCAGGGGATCCCACAGGTGTGAGATTTGAGTATATAGTATAATATTCGAGACTTGGTGAGGTCAGGAAGTTTGAAAGGAGAGTCGGCGGGATATCAACTGCTGATAAATTTATTGCCAGGTTTTTACCTTTGTGTCCAACAGAGGTTTTCAGAAGGATTTCACTTTTAATCACAGAGCTGAATATAAATGAATTAGTGGTTTTGGGAGGTGTACTATGCGAATTTGAAGTTTCACAAGAACTTTTGGTCTTGGGCTGCGGGTGTTTAAGCTGATAGACTGCAGTAGTCGGCTTAAGAGAACCTCTAGCTTTTAGTATTTTTTCGGGATCTAAAATAGGCGTGGTCTGCTTGTTCTCTGGGTTTTGTCTAGTATTCCTTCGACCAGATGCCATCTTACTTATATGTAGATTCGCCAAGTGAAAGAGAAGAAAAGCCTTTAGAAAGTGCTCCCTCTTTGTTCACTATCAAAGGGTGAAACTTGAAAATATGTCGTTCTTCCCAGGGAAAAGGTTTCATAACTTCGTCCCCAGCAACGGTGCCAAAAAGATGTTGTTCAAGAGTCTATACTTAAGGCTTTAAAAAGTACAGTGACTAGGCATCCAAAATTTAGTAAGATGTAGAAAGGGAGGAGGGTATACCTTCGGGAAAGGAAGCTAGGGTTGATTTCTAGGTTGTCGTTGTCTGGCTTCCAACTATTCCTGGATGTTTATATCCCTTTCAATTGCATCCCATGAACATTCAAGTTCTACTCGGGTGTTAGCCATTTTAAGTATGGTATCAAAGAGATTTAAAGTGATATGGGTTTGATCAGTCAAGTCGGGTTCAATATTGGGTTGCCTTACAACAAGGACAGTCATAGAGGAACAATTTTTTTTAAAGAAAACCGGAAGTTTTTATGCTGTATCAATTTGATTTTATAAAAGAGAACTTTAGAAATCAATATTAAAAGCAAAACGCAAACCAAAGGCATTTTTCCATAACTACGTTATATTTGAAATAAATGGTGTATGAATTATGGGAAAAACATTAAGCTGTCTATAGAATAAGGCTCCTATCAAGAGAGAATCTCACTCTGTAAACAGAAGAAGAAAATAAGATGAGAAATGGTCCGATGAAGTATAAATATGACAACCTAAAGATTCACAGGTCTTGTACCTGCTAGTAGCCGATACAGAGGAAAAATTGTAAACAATAGATAGCTAAATATTAATCACTGCAGTAGAAGTTTTACTAAATTGCAATGCAACCTTCATCAGATGTATATAAGTGAAATAAGAATGAATATGAAATAACAGAGAGAACAAACTCATAATACATTAGTGATGGAATTAGGAATCTCTGGATTGCTTTGTATTAATTCTCGAAAAGAGACAGTCTCGATTACAATCAATCAAAAAGGTCCAGCCTTTTTTCTTTCTTCAAAATGTATATTTATACAAATTTTTATGCGCTAGAATATCAAAAGTTCCAGAGGTTTTCGGTTACAATCAAAGGAGCCGAAACATTTTGTTTCTTTATCTTTGTTCTCATTTGGTACCCAAAACCTGTCTCTTCGCATGCTCCATGAAAATAACGCACTTCTCCACCAGCTGTGATATCAACTTAGATGGCTCTGGTTGATTATTTGCCTCAAAAATATAGTAGTCTTTCATCAATAGCGGAAGCTTTCCTTCCACCTGTTGATCTTTGGTATTGATAGAGCATAACAATATAATTGGTTTAATTAACCATTTGTCTATTTTCACTATGTCTGTTTGAGTTATTTGTGATATTTCAGCTAATTCTCTTTCTTCATTTTTCTTGATATTTAGCATATATTTAGTTGTATTGATCTGACCCAATATTTCCATGCCACTTTCACCATCGGAACCCAACCAAATCTCACTTAACAAACCGAAAATTTCTTCACAAGATTTCCTTAGCTTCATAGCTTGTTGTTTGCCTTCGGATACATTTTTCTCCCATTCTTTCAACAAGATATTACCCATGGTCTACTCTGCGATGGGAAAACTAGGACTACTGCATGTTTCCCTTCTCGTTGTGGCTATAATAGCCTCCTGGATCGCCACCCAAGATACTCCGACTTCCCTTTCTTTAAGAGAGAGGTTTTCCAACATCTGATCAATGAGTTGGAAGCTTCTTTGAATTGTTTCTACTTTAACAAGCAAACCCTGTTGTACTGCCGATAAACTTTTTCTTATCTCTATTGCTTGGGATTGAAATATCTCGATATCGATTACCTGGCTTTCAGCGAATTCTAGTTTGGCCTGAAGCTGGTCTATCAATTCTCAATGCTTGCTTATCTCAGTCTGACTCATCTGAACCATCAACTGTGTCTATTCGAGATCAACTTTAGGCCGATTGATTTCTTTTTGATCTTCTATTCTTGCTTTCTCTAAAGTCGGACTTGCCTACTCTTTAGCAGCAGCCTCTATTGTAGCTAGTTTAGCCTCTAGCATCTTGATCAAACAATTTTTTCATTTTAGCTGATCTTTTAGGGTCCCGACTGAATATTGGTTCGCAGTGGCGAAAGCCCCCAATGTTCCTGTTATTTGCGTCGTGAATTCTTCTTTCTTCATATTTCTCCCATTAGTTAAAATTTTAAATTTCTTAGAGACAACACCTACCTCTTGGTAGAGTTCTTCTCTCACAACCACTTTCCTCTTCTTATTGAAGAAGAATTCATTCGGAGGTAGCTCTTCTACTGTTATAGGTGTCAATGTTTCACCCAAAATCCAACCTGCGTCCAGGATCTCCTTTGCAGACTGTAGGGGGGTAATGGAGATGATGGGATTGTCAACCTGCTTAGAAGATTTCCCGAGAGTAATGATTGAAGTTGGCTCACTTGGAGGATTGGAATCCTTGGCTTTCTGTTTTGGGCCCCCAGCTTGCTCTTCTTTATCCTGTTGTTCTTCTTGGCTAGGTGTTGAATCTTTGGAGCCTTCGGCCTTTGTTTTCTGCACCTCTACGGTCATTAGATTCTCACCTTGTAATACAAGAGGAAGGAAACTCCACCTATGCTCTTGGAATCTAACAACATTGGCCCTCTCTTTGGACGACAAGGCTTGTATTCGAGCCAAAACCTCATCATAAGATTTCGCACCTCGGAAAATATCATCATGAGGCGAATTCTCGTGCTCAAATATTTTAAGGCCACAACTGGCCAAATGATTACTCACGACCCTGTGTGGATCGTGTTTCTTGAATTCGATGTGAACCAACTTTATATCTTCTAGGGCTGCTGCCTCGGCCTTTGCATGCCTGAAGTCTAATAATGAATAGGTGTTTAAATGAATAGGAAAAGGTGGCCATACCTTTTTTGAACACCCTCTCAGTACTTTACTTATACCACCAATTATGGTTTGCCTGGCGATCTCATGACAAGCCAGTCTGTCGGGTATAAGTAAGGGTAAGGAATGTGGAGGGACGGAAGCACCGAAAACCCTGATGTATGAAAATTCTTTCTCCACGTACCAATTGGCCACTCTGCTTAAATTTGTCGTGATGCTATCCGATATCCTGGGTGGCGGATTACCGAAGATGGCAACATGCATCGGTACCATTACCCTGTTGAATATTTCGTATAAGAAATCCAAAGCCTTGTCCTCCCAAAGTTTAGAATGGTATACATGGACTGACTCAGCATCCAATGGATCCCAGCTCCAATTCATCAAGGGAAAAGGCATCATGGAACATACTGCATCCATGAGGTATGCGGACATAAAAAATGAAGCATCTTTCCTGCTCTCTTTCTCCGTCCGATATTCTGTAATCCGACTGGTTAGACTATCTAATAACATTTTGGCCCAGTCAAAAGAAGAGCCTTCTGCTACTGTGTACATCAAAGGCGCCCATGGGAGGAAAAAATGCGTGGTGTCTTCCCTCCCGTACAATCTACAGGTCATCATCGCTACATATTTGAACTGTGGTTCCAAAGAAGATATGGAATAAATTCCATTGTTGTCTGCCCTGAACTTCGCTGGGTTTGAGACCCAATCCTTGATCAAATCAGATAAACTTTTTGCGTATTTCTCACATTCCTTCTGTTTAAAACCCTCTAGAAACACTGCATTGTATGTGAAGTCCGACGTTGGAGGTAACTTGTACATCATCTGTAAGTTTTCTGTCTAAAGGTCCCAACAGTGACCTTCTGCTCACTGATGATGGTTCTGGTAGGGATGTCTACATGATCTAGCGCCCATCGAATCATGTCATAGTAAGGTAGAAGGCGTGGCCTGGCCGCTACTTTGTCCATCTATGCCTGGACGACAATCTTGTATTTGGTATTCATGTCGTCTTTCTCGTTTTCACTGGAATCATTTGAACAGTTCACCAACTCTGATTGCAAAACCTATGAGACATATGACTAGGTTCGTATGGAATCAACGCTTTGAGGTGAAGTATCCGAAACATTATCAGAACCTTGTCCTAAAAGCTGGGCGCTTGCCTTGGATGCTTTTCGCGGGGCCATGATAGGGGATTGTAACTTAGTTGTTCTGTAATAAAAATGCGTATACATATAGAAGTTAGCTTACTGAGAAAAACTTCTCTGTGCGGGATAGAAATGAACTTTATGAATAAAATAGGAAGCAAAAGATCTATATCTTTGACCATTTAACATATTGATTTCCTTACGAACTGAATGGTCCAATCATATTTAGATAGATATTTTGGCAATAAAAACCATATGCTTACTTTGTTGTTTCGCCTTATTTCCAATTAATGCCATAAAATTCGACGGTTTGTGGCACAAGGTGGTGCAAGGAATATTTGAAATTACCTCGTAAATTGCAGATTATTATCATTTTCTTTAAAATTGATTATGTTGGCTTGGCTTCCTCAATCAGGATTTAAATCAACATTTAGGCATTCGCCATATCGAGACTTCTAACTATAACCTTTTGAGCCTCTAAAACCCGAGATTGCGATGATTAGATTTAATTAAGCAAGGACATAACTAGGATTAAGTGTTTTAATTGATTATGCTTTAATTTATATCGCGACTTCGCGATTCGGGACTTCAAAGGTATATTTTTTAGGAGGAATGTATGCCGAGTCGTGAAATCTCGAGAAACTTAAATCATGGTCAAAACTAATCAACCCTGACTCTAACTTGGGTTACTTAGGTAAAAATTTTGTGGCTTCATCTTTCCGAGTTTTAGCGGTAATGTTTTAGGAGAGTGAACGCAGAGACGCAAAATCCCGACAGCACTTGACTTGGGTTTACATGGTCTCACCTGAGGTAAGCTTTTAAAATTTTTTGCAACCTCGCACATCAGGGTTTGTAAATCTTGTGACTTGTAACTCCCGAAGAGCGATATTCTGAGGTACAAAAAGAAACAACCTTCGTTTAACGATAAAAAGTGGTGACTTATGAAACATCACATCCCTCGCTATTTCTCATGTCGAGACAACTGATATTGTCAGTAGGTGAATGTCACGAAGCGAAAAATAACTCAAGAACTGACATTAAAAAAAAATAGATTTGAACCAAATGAAAAAGGTGGCTCCAACACCATACACTGGCAATTTTTGATACCAAGAAAACACATAGAAATACCAAGGTAAATCACATGGAATTTCCCCCAAAACGCTGGCAAGTTTTTATGCAAAGAAAACGCAAAGAAATACCAAGGTAAATCACATGGAATTTCCCCCAAACACTGGCAAGTTTTGATACAAAAAAAACACAGAGAAATACCAAGGTAAATCACATAGAATTTCCCCCAAATGCTGGAAAGTTTATATACAAAGAAAACGCAGAGAAATACCAAGGTAAATCGCATGGCATTTCCTCAAATGCTAGCAAGTTTTTATACAAATAAAATGTAGAGAAATACCAAGGTAAATAGCATGGCATTTCCCCAAACGCTGGAAAGTTTTGATACAAATAAAATGAAGAAAAATACCAAGGAAAATCTCTTGGCATTTTCCCCAAATGCTAGAAAGGTTTTATACAAAGAAAACATAGAGAAATAACAACGTAAATCGCAGAGGATGCAATTTTTTTTTTAAATCACAGAGGAAGCATTCGATAGTCACAAAGGATTCGCAAGGCCATCAATCAATATACTAATTCAAAATTTTATTAATCTATTTACAATCACAACTTAAAGGAAAGATTCAGCCTTAATATACAATCGGTTTAACAATTATAACTTGAAATTTAAATACCGTAACCAAAGAAGATAAGATTGATGATGATCCTTGGGGAATGGAATTCCCTTCCTTTTTCCACTTGCGAACCGTTGAGACTTCATCGATACCTCCCAGCAAATGTTAGGGGTAATCTTCTTCCCCCTTATCCCCCTGAGCCACAAAGGGTCCACGCACACATGCAACCAGAAATCCTCTAGCTCCCAGACTGCCTCACAAGGTAAATCCACCACTCTATCTCAAGCTGGGTATCCCAACTCTCATAAGTAAAACCTGTCAAAATCACTGAGCGAACTTATTCTTTGAGCACACTTGCTCGCAAGTGATCCGGATTATTATACTATTGAACTTTTGATTTTGATTATGAGGCGTTATGGATAGATGACATGTTTTTTTGCTGCATTGACTTAGACAGGTGTTATTGACTCGGTTTTACTGAGTGTGAAGGATTCTGGACCTCAAAGATGCAGAGGCATCGATGGAACCCCTGGGACTCTGGATCGAGTCTGGGAGTGAACCATTAGGGTTTGATTTTTTTTATGTGATATTAGTGCATCTGATTAGATGATATGAATATGGATATAATTCTGACATCATTCATTGATGATGCAGGCTGACGATAGCTTGCTGACCAGACTCACATGTTGAGTAGAGGGGTCACGAACGACTACCAGAGATGTTGAGGGAGAGGTGCAGACAACATCCCTGCCACAGCCTACTAGCACTCGCGTCGTGGCTCAAATTCTAGGTTGACTATTACCTAGTTCGAGAGGACCCATGATGTCGTTGAGGGTGGACTGCAACAGTCATTCACGATGATTCTAAGGGGTGTGAAATAAGGCAGGGACCTTATTCCTTAGAGGCCCTTAGTCTCCCACAAGATCACCTGGCGCAATATTGACTTCAGGGATTTTTGATGTCTACCAAGTTAGTCAAGAGGCGAGTGGCACCCTTGGAGCACATGGTGCATCCTGAAGGGCTCATTGTGCAAGAAAACTGGAAAGAGGTGAGTGGCACCCTTAGATCACGTAGTGCGTCCTGAAGGGCATGTCACGCAAGAGAAATAGAAAGAGACGAGTGACACCCTTGGAGCATGTGGTGCATCCTGAAGGGCACGTCGCATTGGTAATTAATAAATGAATAAAGCTATCTGGCCTTAGAATGAATAACATGATAAGAAAAATTTAAAACTTTTCCCCTACTAAAATGTTGCCCAGCCTAGGAAAATAAAGTCTATGTCTAAATCATATTGGTGGTAAAATTTTATCTAGTTATATAAAAATATATATATATAATACTAAAAATATATTTATATAAAAATAAAAATAAAATATGTAATAATGATGATCTTCATGACTCTTGTGACAAGAAGGGGGTAAGCAATTAAATTGATTATAAAAATGATTGGGATAAAATTAAAAAAAGGGGTGAAATAATTGTTTTACTATATTATGCTAATTAAAAATATTTTCATTACAATAAAAAGGGAAAAAGAGGAAGTTTCTGCACATGCCTTGTTGAGTTTTAAATAAAAGGGGAAAGGGGGAAATCTAAAATAATTAGGAAACTAGGAAAAAGAAGGAAACATAAAAATTAAGGGGAAACACAAGGAAAAAAATCAGAAAGTCTAACTTAGTAAGGTATATAGCATTAAAGAACCTTCTAAATTAAACTGAACTAGCAAATTAATAATGGGGAAAGTCATTAAAACCTGTAAGGGAATTTGGGGACACCTAGGAGCGATTCTAGGAATGACTCTAGGTGGGTGAGGGAAATAAGGGTAATTAATTAATTAAATAAATCAGTTTTTGGAGGAATGAAGGAGATGGGTGACACATGTACGACGAGGATTATTATGAATTAAATTAATGAGCAGTAAATTAAAAAGTAATTTGGGAAAGTAACTGACTTAGAAAATCTATATAAAGGAGGGAGGAGGAGGAAGAGAGATCTATTATGTTTGGCATAACGTTACACTGCATAAATCTATACTTAACTGAATTATCTTGTGGGAGTTGGGATACCCAGCTCGGTGAGGAGTGGTAGCTCGGCCTTGTGAGGTGAGATGGGAGATAGTTGATTCTCTGGATAGTGTGTGTGGCCCCTTTGCAGCTCAGGGGGATAAGGGGGAAGAAGAGTACCCCTAGCATTGGCTGGGAGGTACCGGTGAAGTCTCATCAGTCGGCAAGTGGGAGATGTACAAAGCGCGTGGGACATCAACTCGAAAAGGGCAATTGGGCAACGGTACGCTTCCTTTATTTTTGAATGGTAGATTGTTAGTATGATTTACGCTTTCAGAATGTGCATGTTTAATTGGGTAAGGAAAATGATTGTCTTAACATTCTAGTTGACAAATGGATTTTTCCCATATCTTTTAGCTCGATGATTGCTTGACTCCCATGTCCCTTGAGTCCTGGCATGTCTTGACCGCCCTATGGTTTATTGATTTGTGATGATTGCGGTTGTTTTTTTTCCTTTCGTCCCTAGCTCATCAGTGCTCACCTGAGAAGTCGGCCAGGAGCCTGATCTACGGTCATCGCTTCGGTGTTAATAGACCTATGGATCTCAACGCCCTTCTTTATTGTGTGTGGATTATGAGCGAATAACGTTCCTGTCAGTCATCTACCTTTGTTGTTTGTCCTTGGCTAATTGTTTTCCTTGCACCTTCTAGCAAAAGTACCTATGCTTATGGATTTCATTGTGTCCTTGTTGGTTTATCTCCGCGCTTGTTTTTGTCTCCATGCCTTAAGGGCTTAAACTTGAATTTTCTCGATGCTTGGGATGATAAAACCTTTGTGGTCATTTCAATGAATTTTCCTTTGGATCCTTGCGTTTCTCTTACTATTCTCTGCGTTTTTACATTCTTGACTATGTTTTATGCTTTGTTGGATAAATTTACCCTGCATCATATGTATTGATGAATAATTTAACCTTGCATTTTATATTGATGGATAATTTATCTCTGAGCTCATATTTCTATTTCCCAACGATTTTCCTTTAAATGTTGTCGACAATGTAGTTTCCATTCTGGTGCATTTTGCCCAACGATTTTTCTTTTAAATGATGATGGTAATGGGGTTTCCTTCTGGTGTGTTTGGCACAGTGAAATTGCCATTAAAGAGAGGTATGTGTTCTTCTGTTATTGGACACAAATTACCCTTAGATATTGATCAAGTTATGTTGTTGAAAGTGACTGGAACTTGTTTACACAATGAATGAAATTTTATTCGAATGCCCTTTTCACCCAAACTAAATTTTAATCTAATGCCCATTAAATTATATTTATTGGGAGACATTTTGATTGCATTTCAGTACCTAAACCATAGCCATCCACACTTGATGGAATGTGACTGGAACTTTTTGCACAATTATTTGAATGGATAGATTGGTGTTTTGTCTATCACTTCCCCCTTTTGTTTAATCTCTGACAGTGATTTTGGGTGTGGGTGTGTTTCGATCGTGATGGCTTGGTCGTTGTGTGACTGCGTTTACCTTCCTCTGACTGCATTTTATACCTAAGGGTGCATTAAAGGTGGGTCAGTTGTTGCATTCTCCGGGTAGTATTCTTATTCACACAGAGATGCAATGCGATTTCCATACATGAAGTGGATGGATAGCCTGATTTCTGAGGTGACAAGAGCAATGATTCCACCTGTTAAATGCATTTCATTACCTGGATTGACTATGATTTTTGCCTAATAACTGCCATCTATTACCTTGGCTACATGGTGAAATTCTTGCCTTTGTATGGTTGTGATTTCTCCTTTCTGGATATTGTCTTTCTGCCTTGAATTGTTGACTATTACCCTTGCGTGTTACCTTACCTGACAACATTTTTATTGGCTTTATTAATTCTGGGCAGTGTTCCTCCTTTTCTGGTTTAGCAATGATAATTAATGTGGTATGAATGAGTTAATATTAACATCATCTATGCATTAATTAGCCTGATATAACATTTAATATTAAAACAAAAAGATAGAATTAAATTCTAAATTGACGAATATGTTTATAACCACCCAACCACATTAACTTAGTCACTTAATCAGCATGATCATTTCTCAGCAGTCCTTTTTAATGTTAATGGATAGCTATCATTGGGTATGGTTAGTATAAATAGACAACATGTGGTAATTAAAGAGTTAATAAATATTTCATTGTTGCATTCTGCCTGATGTAGTTAATGTTGTTATTTAATGTCAATTGCTAGTTAGATTGAAATTTGGGATTAATTTTGAATTGCCCGCTTAGACCTTAATTAATGATTAAATGAGCTAGTGATAATGTTAGATTGATTGTAATGATGTCTAAATTGCAAATTCTAGACTTGTGAATCAGATTGTTTAAGGATTAATTTAGAATGGAACTCTATTAACTAGTAGTAGTATTCGCTTGCTAAATTTATGATTTGTGGTTAATGCTCATTGTTATATAGTGGTTGTCTAAATTAGTAATTTAGACTCTCTAAAATAGAACTGTATATCGTGTTAATTTAGGTGGTAAGTCATTGAATTCTTGATTTAGACGAGTTAAAGTAGATCTGTATTTAATGCTAATTTAGTATTGACCAGTTTAGACCTGATGATTGGGTCAGGTCGTTGACGAAGTCACGGTTGGCTTACGTCTTCCTTTATTGGCACCCTCTTGTGTCTCGTTGACCTTTTTTTGGGGTGTGGGTGCAATCTTGTGTCAATTGCTTCACCTCCTAGTGCACTGGATTTTCTTGAATCCATGGTCCTGTTAGGATTGTTGCATGAAGGTTATTGACGCATTTGTCACCTGGGGACGGCATGATTCCTAATGAGGGGATCATGGCGTGCCCTATTGTATAGCAGCGATCGAGAACTTGGCCGGAGTCGGTGCGTTCTATATGAGTGTTGACGAGCATTGCAAGTTGCTTTAGGCACAGAGGTGGAATGCCTTCATGTGTTTGGTTCGCGTGCCTTGAGGTTCTAGTCTTGTTCATCAGGGTCATTGTGTCAAGATGGAGATGTTGTCCCTTAGCTTATAGGTGTTTCTTTTTTGCATCGGACGAGTAGTCGTTCCTCGTTGTTGTTCTATGCATTTTTCGCCCAGTTTCCCTTATGTCTCTGCGTGGTGTCATAATTGTCTATTTCCTAGACGGCATGCTTGTGTTCATCATCAGTGGTGTGGTTAAACAGTTGTCGTCATCGCCTTCATGCCTAAAAGAAAAAGAAAAAAAATTAGCACATTTGCTTCTCTTGTAGACGAAACGACGAGGGTCGTTACATATGGTATCAAAGCGGGGTTCAACCCGTGACTTGGGATCACTACGACTTTTTTTGTTATGTTTTTATTCTAATGTTGCTAATTGAGTAGACTTGTATCTATGCTGGTAATCATGGTTAGAGGATGTCATGGAGGCAGACGACGGGGTGCTATGGGAGGAGGCGTGACACCTCCAATAGCATTCACTCCTGAGGGGTCCAACCCCCAGGGAGACGAACAGGTTTTCGGGCAAGAGTAGATAGCAGTGGGTGATGTGGTTGGAATGATGAGGTCTTTTCAATGGATGTCTGAGGCATTGATCAACTGTTTGGACAAAGATGAGGCCAGGGCGCAAACACCCCCTGAGGGTCCACTGTGTGCTCTGGTTGGTACGGGTAGCATTCATCATGAACTAGATAAGGTCAAATTTCTTGATTTCTTTGGTGCCCCGGATGACATAGCTGTCGAGGCATGGTTGGAGAATATGGCGATGTTCTTTTCACTTCGTGACTATACCTCCAACATGAAGGTCCACATGGTGGTATTTTAACTGAAGGGGACCACTCTTCTATGGTGGAAGATGCTCCTGCCACAACTAAACATGGTCATCGAAGACATGTCATGGGAACTGTTCGAGGAACGGTTTCGAGAGAGATACCTATCAAAGGAATTCATTGAGCGTCAACTCAACGATTTCAACGCCTTACAACAGGGTGGTCGTACAGTGCCCGAGTACAAGGCTCGTTTCATGGAGTTGCTTCGGTATGCTCTACATCTTAATACTAAGAAACTTAAGGTGAAAAGGTTCGTGTTCGGCCTTAATGGAAGCATATGTGCAAAGGTTAGGATTCTGATGCCTCAAACCTTGCATGATGCCATCCAGAAGGCCCTCATAGCAGAGGAGGAGCTTATCAGTAGGGTTCAGAGCAGGACTCCAGCGAGACCAACAGGGCAGGTGTCATCTGGTGCATATCAACATCAGACACCAGCCAGACATATGCCAAGATATCATGGCTTCTAGAGGGGATCCACTTTCACTACACCTCAGTGACAAACGCCTCAACAATGGACACTTTATTGGCAACCACAACATCAACAACAACTTCGACCATAGCAGCAGTAGTTTAGGCCTGTTCAATAGAACATACCAGGTTTCTAGGCCAGTGGGCCATCATCTTCTACTTTGGGTACCAGCAGTACTGGACCGAAGAAGGGGTGTTGGACGTGTGGGGAGCCACACTACCAATGCGACTTCCCTGTGGAGAGGACTAGAGCATCTGGATCAGCCAGACCCACTACAATGGGAGATATGGGCAAGGCCCATCAGATTCATGCAGTGGTGAATAACCACTAGGCAGAGCACCAGTCGACTGTGCTCGAGACGACAGGTACCGTCGCTAACCAGAACCTTAGTATTTTGATAGATCTTGGTGCTACCGATACTTTCATTTCTGGTGTAGTGCTAAAAAGAATTAAGGTAAAGGCAGTCAAACAGGATGAGTTTAACTTCATAGAGATGGCTTCTAGAGCCAAACAAAAGGTTGGAGGAAAGGTTACAGGATGTATCCTTAACCTGGGAGAGTTTGTCACTAGGGCCAACCTGTACATCACGATCTTAGGATCTTATTACGTCGTGATTGATATGTACTAGTTGGAATCTCATGAGGTGATAATCAACTGTAATTCGAAATGATTGAGCTTGGTCGATGATGAGGGACAAAGATGCATGATTGTAGGATGGAACTAGGGAGTTTCCCTTAGGTTCATCTCTTCCTTGCAGCTACGGAAGAGCATGTGCAAAGGATGTAAGCTTTATGCGCTCCTTGCATTAAACAGGAAGGGAGTAGCTGAAGGTCTAGAACACCTTCTGGTGGTGAGAGAGTTTGCAGTTGTCTTTCTAGAGGAGTTACTTGGGATTCCACTGGAGAGGGAATTGGAGTTTAATATAGACCTAAAACCAGGGACTAAACCGATAGATAGAACGCCTTATCGGATTTCAACCCCAAAGTTACAGGAGTTGAGAATGCAACTAAAGGAGTTGTGGACCTGGGACTGATACGTCCAAGTGTGTCACTGTGGGGTGCGCTTGTTATTTTCATATGAAAGAAGGATGGGTCATGAAGGATCTGCATTGACTACCGTCAATCCAATCAGGATACGATCAAGAATTAGTATCCATTGCCAAGGATTGATGATCTGTTTGATCAGATGAAGGGTGCGATGGTGTTCTCAAAGATCGATTTGCGAGTAGGGTATCACCAGTTATGGATCAAGGAAAATGATGTCCCTAAGACCGCCTTTAAGATGAGGTTTGGACATAATGAGTTTACTTTTTTACCATTTTGAATGACAAACGCCCCAGGGGTATTCATGAGTTTGATGAAGGGGTGTTCCGCAAGTACTTGGACAAGTTCTTCCAAGTATTCATTGACGATATTTTGATTTATTCTCGGATGACAGAGGAGCATGAAAAACACTTGTGCTTGGTACTACAGTGTCTATGAGAGCACAAATTGTATGGGAAGTTGTCCAAATGGAATGGCCTATGCCAACAAATGTCCCAAAAGTACATAGCTTCATGGGTTTAGCAGATACTATCGATGGTTCGTCGAGGGATTTTTGAAGATAGAAAATCCGATCACGGAATTGTAGAAGAAGAACAAGAAGTTTGTGTGGACCGAGAAATGCGCGGAAGCATATCGGAGGCTCAAGGAGCTGTTGACAACAACACTGATACTAAAGGTCCCTGACATGGACACGGAATTCTTGGTATGCACTAACGCATCCAAGGAAGGCTTAGGTGGAGTCTTGATGCAAGACAGTCGAGTGATCGCTTACATCTCGAGGAAAATGAGAAGGCATGAGGAGAACTATGCAATGCACGATTTGGACTTGTTAGCCATTGTATATGTCTTGAAGGTTTGGAGACACTACCTTTTTGGATGAAAATTTGAACTAAAGACGAACCACTATGGACTACAACACATCTTTACACAAAGCAACCTGCACGCGCAACAACAATGTTGGTAGGAATTACTTAGTGAATATGACGTTGAGATTGCTTACATAAAAGGAATAGTGAACTGAGTGGCAGATGCATTGAGTTGGAGACCACACATATTTTTGGTGTTGCCTCTTCAGACGAATCTATGTGAAAATATTCTAACCTTACAGTGTGAGGATGATTAGTACAAACAGGTCGAGGCTTTTATCGGACAAAACACAATGATGGTACCAAGAGTTGAAGGATTTAATTTTGATGAAGATGGATTATTGAGGTTTAAAAATCGGATTTACATACCAC
Organism: Picea engelmannii; assembly: GCA_009831015.1. Taxonomy (NCBI): domain Eukaryota; kingdom Viridiplantae; phylum Streptophyta; class Pinopsida; order Pinales; family Pinaceae; genus Picea; species Picea engelmannii. The sequence goes on from ML777981.1 coordinate 1,140,076, forward strand.
CAAATGACGAGTTGAGGAGCTTGATCCTGAGCGAGGCTCATAGAGAAGTCTACATGGCTCATTCAAGAGTCACGAAGATGAGGGCGGACCTTAAACCCTTATTCTTATGGAAGAGAATGAAGGAAGACATAGTCAACTATGTGGCCAGATGTCTAGAATGTCAGTAGGTAAAGGCTGAACATAGACACCTAGTAGGATTAATACAGCCACACGCTATTCTGGAATCGAAATGGGAGGTTATTTCAATGGATTTTATTTTTGGATTTCCACTGACAGCAAGGAGACATGACTCGATTTTCATAGTAGTAGACACTCTGACGAAGAGTGCTCACTTTATTCCTGTACATACGACATATCAGGCACCTGACATAGCTAGAGTTTTCATCAGTGAGATTTTGAGGCTGCATGGTGTGCCTAAGAGAATTATATCTGATCGAGGATTGGTGTTTACTGGATGATTTTGGATGAGTTTCCTAGAGGCCTTGGGAACCCAACTTAACTTCATTATTGTGTTTCACTCGGAGACTGACGGGTAGACCGAACAAACAAACCAGACCTTGGAGGACATGTTGCACATGTACGTGATGGACCAACAAAAGCATTGGGAAGAACTCTTGCCACTGGTGTAATTCGCTTACAACAACAATTACCAAAGCAACATTAAGATGGAAACTTTCGAGTTTCTTTATGGGCAAGCGTGTCAGATGCCTTTAATCTGGGATTGGCTTGAGGATAGGGTCTTGGTGGGACCAGAAGCGATACAAGAAAAGGAAGAGAAAATTAAAACAATAAGACAAAGTATTAAAGAAGCATAGGATCAACAGAAGAGTTATGTCGATGCGCACCGTGTTGACCGTAGTTACCAAGTTGGCGATAGAGTCTTCTTGCGGGTAAAACCGCATAAGAATTCAATCAAGTTTGGAAAGGGAGATCAAATCTCTCCAAGGTTCATGGGACCTTTAGAGATTGTGGAAAGGAAGGGGCCCATGGCCTATCGACTGGCCTTCCCTGATTCTTTGAAGCATATTCATGAAGTTTTTCACGTATCTGTTTTGAGACATTATATAAGTGATCCTACACACATTATTGACATGAGTACCTTACAGGTATCGGATAAGGGGGTGCTCATGGCTGAGCCGATCCACATCTTGGATCATCGCATTCGACAACTACGAAATTGAATAGTGGAGAAGGTCAAGGTCCAATGGGACATCTATAGTCCACACTCGACGACTTGGGAGGATGCATATAATATGCGTCGGAAGTTTCCATTTTTGTTTGATAGATAGACTTATGATACTATGATACACATTATTCATCACTTATACTGTGAAACTTCGGGATGAAGTTTAGACCAAGAGGGGGTGTATGTAACATCCCACTCTTGCACGCGTTGAGCGAACTTGTTCTTTGAGGACACTTGCTCACAAGTGATCCGGATTATTATACTACTAAAATTTTGATTTTGATTATGAGGCATTATGGGTAGATGACATGTTGTTTTTCTGCACTGACTTAGATAGGTGCTATTGACTCGGTTTTACTGATTGTGTAAGATTTTGGACCTCGAGGATGCAGTGGCATCGATGGAACCCCTGGGACTCTGGATCGAGTCGGGGAGTGAACCATTGGGGTTTGATTATTTTTATGCGATATTAGTGCATCTGATTAGATGATATGATATGGATATATTTCTGACATGATTCATTGATGATGCAGGCTGACGATATCTTGCCGACCAGACTCACATGTGGAGTAGAGGGGTCACACACGACTACCAAATATGTTGAGGGAGAGGTGTGGATAGCAGCCCTGCCACAACCTACTAGCACTCCCGTCATGGATCGAAATGTAGGTTAACGATTACCTAGTTCGAGAGGACCCACGATGTCATGAGGGCAGACTGTGACAGTCGCTCACGATGATTTTAAGGGGAGTGCAATAAGGCAGGGACCATATTCCTTAGAGGCCCTTAGTCTCCCACAAGATCACCTGGCAGAGTATTGACTCCAAGGGTTTTTGATGTCTACCAAGTCAGTCAAGAGGCGAGTGGCACCCTTGGAGCACGTGGTGTGTCCTGAAGGGCACGTTGCACAAGAAAACTAGAAAGAGGTGAGTGGCACCCTTGGAGCACGTAGTGCGTTCTGAAGAGCACGTTGCACAAGAGAAACAGAAAGAGGTGAGTGGCACCCTTGGAGCACGTGGTGCATCCTGAAGGGCACGTCACATTGGTAATTAATAAATGAATAAACCTAGATGGCCTTAGGACGAATAATGTGATAAGAAAAATTTAAAACTTTTCCCCTACTAAAATGTCGCCCAGCATAGGAAAATAAAGTCTATGTCTAAATCATACTAGTGGTAAAATTTTATCTATTTATATATTAAAATATATATATAATAATAATAATATATTTATATAAAAATAAAAATAAAAAATATAATAATGATGATCTTCATGACTCTTATGACAAGAAGGGGGTAAGCAATTAAATTGATTATAAAAATCTTTGGGATAAAATTAAAAAAGGGGGGGAAATAATTGTTTTACTATATTATGCTAATTAAAAATATTTTCATTAAAAGAAAAAGGGAAAAGGGTAAGTTTCTGCACATGCCTTTTTGAGTTTTAAATAAAAGAGGAAAGGGGGAAATCTAAAATAATTGGGAAACTAGGAAAAAGCAGGAAACATAAAAAGAAAGGGGAAACACAAGGAAAAAAAATCAGAAAGTCTAACTTAGTAAGGTATCTAGCATTAAAGAACCTTCTAAATTAAACTGAACTAGCAAATAAATAATGGGGAAAGTCATTAAAACCTATAAGGGAATTTGGGGACACCTAGGAGCGATTCTAGGAATGACTCTAGGTGGCACCTAGGAACGATTCTAGGAATGACTCTAGGTGGGTGAGGGAAACAAGGGTAATTAATTAATTAAAGAAATTAGTTTTGGAGGAATGAAGGGGATGGGTGACACATGTACAAGGAGGATTATTATGAATTAAATTAAAAGGGATTTTGGGAAAGTAACTAACTTAGAAAATCTATATAAAGGAGGGAGGAGGAGGAAGAGAGATATCTTCTGTTTGGCGTAACGTTACGCTGTAGAAATCTATACTTGACCGACTTAGCTTGTGGGAGTTGGGATACCCAGCCCAGTGAGGAGAGGTAGCTTGGCCTTGCAAGGTGAGATGGGAGCTAGTTGATTCTATGGATAGTGTGCATGGCCCCTTTGCAGCGCAGGGGGCTAAGGGCGAAGAAGAGTACCCCTAGCATTGGCTGGGAGGTACCAGTGAAGTCTCAGTAGTCGGAAAGCAGGAGTTGTACAAAGCACGTGGGACATCAACTCGGAGAAGGTGATTGGGAAATGGTATGCTTCCTTTATTTTTGCATGGTAGATTGTTAGTATGATTTATGCTTTCAAAATTTGCATGTTTAATTGGGTAAGGAAAAACATTGTCTTAGAATTCTAGTTGACCACTGAATTTTTCCCATAGGTTTTAGCTCGATGATTGATTGACTCCCATGGCCCTTGATTCCTGGCATGTCTTGACTACTCTATAGTTTATTGATTTGTGATGATTGTGGTTCTCTTTTTTTTCTTTTCGTCCCTATCTCATCAGTCCTCGCCTGAGCAGTCGGCCAGGAGCCTAATCTACGGTTGTCGCTTCGCCGTTAATAGACCTATGGATCTCAATGCCCTGCTTTTTTGTGCATGGATGATCATCGAAGGACATTCCTGTCAGTCATCTACCTCCATTGTTTATCCTTGGTTGATTGTTTGCCTTGTGCCTTCTAGCAAAAGTACATCTGCATATGGATTTCATTGCGTCCGTGTTGGTTTATCTTTGTGCTTGTTTTTGTCTCCTCGCCTTAAGGGATTAACCTTGGATTTTCTCGATGCTTGGGCTGATAAAACCTCAACAATCATTTCAATGACGTTTCCTTTGGATCGTTGCATTTCTCTTACTATTCTCTGTGTTTTTACATTCTTGACTATGTTTTATGCTTTGTTGGAAAAATTTACCCTATGTCTTATGTATTGATGAATAATTTAACCTTGCATTTTATATTGATAGATAATTTAGCTCTGAGCTCATATTTCTTTTGCCCAGCGATTTTCCTTTAAATGTTGTCGGCAATGTAGTTTCCATTATGGTGTGTTTTTCCCAACGATTTTTATTTTAAATGGTGACGGTAATGTGGTTTCCTTCTTGTGCGTTTGGCACATCAAAATTGCCATTAAAGGGAGGTCTGCGTTGTCCTGTTATTGGACAGGAATTTCCCTTAGATATTGATTGAGTTATGTTGTTGAATGTGACTAGAATGTGTTTACACAGCAAATGAAATTTTATTCGAATGCCCTTTTCACCCAAACTAAATTTTAATCGAATGCCCATTAAATTATATTTAGTGGGAGACATTTTGATTGTGTTTCAGTACCTAAACCATAGCCATCTATACTTGATGGAATGTGACTGGAACTTTTTGCACAACGATGGATGGATTGGTGTTTTGTCTATCACTGCCCCCTTTTCTTTAATCTTTGACAACAATTTTGGGTGTGGGTGCATTTTGATCATGATGTCTTGGTCGTTGTGTGTAAAACTTAATTAATTTCACCTACCATAAATTGGAGTAGCTTCTTCATAGAACCTTTATTGTTGTCTGTATTTAAAAAAAAAACATCAACTTGGATCCGCCTTTAACTACCTCTGACTGTGTTTTATACCTGAGGGCATATTAAAGGCGGGTCAGTTATTGCATTCTCCGGGTAGTATTATTATTCTCAAAAAGATGCAATGCGATTTCCATACATGAAGTGGACAGACAACCTAATTTCTGAGGTGACAGGAGCAACGATTCAACCTGTTAAATGCATTTCATTACTTGGTTTGCCTGCGATTTTTGCCCAATAACTGCCAATTGTTACCTTGGTTGCATGGAGAAATTCTTGCCTTTGTAAGGTTGTGATTTCTCCTTTCAGGAGATTGCATTTCTGCCTTGAACTGTTGATTGTTACCCTTGCATGTTACCTTACTTGACAACATTTTTATTGGCTTTATTAATTCTGGACAACGTTCCTCCTTTTCTGGTTTAGCAATGATAATTTATGTGGTAGGAATGAGTTAATATTAACATCATGTGTGCATTAATTAGCTTGATATAACATTTAATATTAAAACAACAAGATAGCATTAAATTCCAAATTGACGAATATGTGTATAACCACACAACCACATTAACTTAGCCGCTTAATCGGCATGATCATTTCTCAACAGTCCTTTTTAATGTTAATAGATAGTTGTCATTGGGTACGGTTAGTATAAATAGACAACATGTGGTAATTAATGAGTTAATAAGTGTTTCATTGTTGCATTCTGCCTGGATGTAGTTAATGTTGTTATTTAATGTCAATTGTTAGTTAGATTGAAATTTGGGATTAATTTTGAATTTCCCGTTTAGACCTTAATTAATGATTAAATGAGCTGGTGATAATGTTAGATTGATTGTAATGATGTCTAAATTGCAAATTCTATACTTGCGAATCAGATTGTTTAAGGATTAATTTAGAATGGAAATCTATTAACTAGTAGTAGTATTCACTTGCTAAATTTTTTATTTGTCGTTAATGCTCATTGTTATATAGTGATTGTCTAAATTGGTAATTTAGACTCGCTAAAATAGAACTGTATATCGTCTTAATTTAGGTGGTAAGTCACTGACTTCATGATTTAGACGAGTTAAAGTAGATCCGTATTTAACGCTAATTTACTATTGACTAGTTTAGACCTGATGATTAGGTCAGGTCATTGACGAAGTCACGGTTGGCTTGTGTCTTCCTTTATTGTCACCCTCTTGTGTCTCGTCGACCTTTTGTTGGGGTGTGGGTGTAATCTTGTGTCAATTGCTTCACCTCCTAGCGCTTTAGATTTTCCTGAATCCATGGTCCCGTTAGGATTGTTGCACGAAGTTTATTGACGCGTTTGTCACTTGGGAACGACATGATTCTTAAAGAGGGGATGATGGCATGCCCTATTGTATAGCGTCAATCGAGAACTTGGCCAGAGTCGGTAGGTTTTGTATGAGTGTTGACGAGCATTGCAAGTTGTTGTAGGCGCACGGGTGGAATGCCTACATGCGTTTGGTTCGCGCGCCTTGAGGTTCTAGTCTTTTTCGTCAAGGCCATTGTGTCAAGAGGGGGATGTTGTCCCTTAGCTTGTAGGCATGTCTTGTTTGCATCAGGTGAGTAGTCCTTCCTCCTTGTTGTTCTACACGTGTTTCACCCAGTTGCCCTTGTGCCTGTGCGTGGTGACATAGTTGCATGTTTCCTGGATGGCATGCTTGCATTCGTCATCAGTGGTGTGGCTAAACTGTTTTCATCGTCACCTTCATGCCTAAAAACAAAACAAAAAATTAGCACTCCTTCTTCTCTTTTAGACGAAACGATGAGGGTCATTACGTTATTGCACCATTGGAATTATATTGGTGTGCATAATATAGAAACTTCCTCCTTAGTAAGGTTTGGACCAAAACAAAGTGTCGTTTGATGCCTCAAAAAGGATTGAAAATATTTCAAACGGTTTTTTGGACCCAAATTTCCAAATTTGGACCAGCTGCTAAAATGACCCTGCAAGATTATTCCTCCAATTTTTCCACCCAAAACACACTTATATAGATGAAAAATAATATATTGATCCAATCCAGATCAAGGTCGCTAAGTTGGGAGGATAAAAAACCTCTAAACTTAGCCATTGACCCTGGTGGTCTGAGATGGGAGACAATTACTATTTTGGGCCCAAGAAAAGAGTCTTAAACTTGTTATTTACAGAAAAATGACCCAATAAAATCCCATTCACTAGGTTGAGAGGAAAACATTCCTTTGAACCTAGAAATTTTCTCTTATTTCAATCTAAACTTAGTGATTTTCATCTAATGGTACATGATGCATTAGTTTAATATCACTTCATTAAACTCATTGTAAGATTTGGTGAAGGGATATTTGCAAGTTCACTCTAATGCATTGGATACATAGATGTTTGATTTATTACTAATGAGAGTCCTAGAGAATGAATGATTTTGACTATTAAGTTATACATTTTTGTAGAATTACAACCCAACAATTTCTCTCATTTGGGGGGCATTAATAGAAAAACTTAATAAAGTTTTTCTATTAATGTTTTCAAAAGGTTTTCCATTTGAAAGTCCTTGAATGATTGAACAAATTTGGTTTGTGCTTTTATAACCATCACCAAATTAGTTTTTATTAAAATTTGATTTTATTATCCACTTAATACTCATTGATTAGGGTTCAAAGATGAATAAGAAGCCAATAATGAAGAAGGATAATAATAAAGGAATGAAATGGTGCTATTTTTCTTGAAATACCTTTCTTTGTTCATACTTTGTTTGAATTGATTTTAGCAAGGATGACGGATGTATTTTCATTCCTACATCTAATATGCCAAATGCACGAGTCCATATGCTAAAATTTATGCATTTTTTAAAGGATCTTCGGAGGAAAATTCTTAACGTAAATAACCCCATACATGCAAGCTAAGTTTCACTTTTAACATAACCTTTAGAGATTGTTTTTCAAGGGGTACAAGGAAATAAAATTTTCTTTGAGTTTAATTGCATAAATTTATTATTAGAACTGAACTTACATTTTATTAATAACTTGATGCAAGACCTATCTCATGGAGGTTGCATTTGTTCTTGAAAATTCATGGAAATAGGGAAGAAAGTATCACTACCAAACCCATATAGCATTTTGGCATATACTATATTACTTCCAAACATCTCTTTGAATCCCACATACTTCCTACTATATCGAGTGTACAAAGATGTTGAGCTTCCAAAAATAACTATAAATGGGTGGATGGACCAAGGACAAAGATGCAAAGATTTCAATGTCAAGATACCACATATCCATAGGGTGTAATCCAAAGACTTATTATTTTTTTTTGTGGATATATACTACAAATTATAATTGATAATGTTGATGTTTCCACACGCACTTTAAATTCATAGGGAAATGGCATGATTGGGTGGTCTAATGCTAAAAATATTCACCAAATCTACAAGTCCTTTCCCCATGGTATCTATAAGTGGAATATGGTTGAAAGAATTCGGGAAAGTGAACAACATCCAAAACATTGTAAAAGAGTCATGGCTCCCATCTAAAGTTATTAGAACAACCACAAACAAGGTCTACTTGGTCATAAATCTACAAGAGGAAATACAACACCTAACAGTGCAAATGAACTTCATGTATGGGAGACCAAAAATCTAGTGTATATGGATAAGTTGGATCCCCACCATGTGTAAGGTGCTAAAGAAATGAATCATATTTAATTGGGCATAGATTATATCCATTAACATCTCTCAATTCATTCGAGAATGTAAAATTCCCTCATATGGTAGCACACCCAAATTTTACATTGCATCTTATCTTATGAATTGTGTGTACACTCATGAAAATTTCTTAGGTTGTAAGCTAACTTGGTAGCTTACATTTGAACTAGTACACATATAATTTCAAATTCTATGGAAAACCATATATGTGCTTGAATATTATGCCCTATGTAATTTTTTCCTCGCACCATGTATGAGAAGATCCATGGTAGAAAGTGTCCACATTTCTTGTCAGAGAACCCTTGAGGTTCTAAAGAAAATTAGCAACTGGTATTTACTAGAATTAAGTTTCTACATGATGGTATATAGTTGTCCACCACTCCTCACACTTTTCTTAAGCATGTGAATATTTGGCTCCTAATCCAAGAGATAGAATTGTAGACAATATTTTATCGGTAGAAATGACATTAAAAAATAACACAAAATAAATTTGGTTGAAGCTTTCCTTAAAAATTAAATACTATCATATCTAGATTCTAAGACTTCAATTTTCACTCAAATCCAATCAAGGCATATGTCATGCACCAAGTAATTAATAATTTATTTATATTATGAGCCTTGGTATGGAGGTTATGTCATATGAAGAACAAGGAGGAGGAATTGTATAGAAGAGATATCGATTATGTAAAAGTGGAAGCAAGAAGGAGAAAGTGCATAAAAGTTCTCACTTCTCTACCTCTATTATATCTAGGGCCATTAGTTAAACTGCTACGAAATTTGGCATCATATTCATTATGGCTAGTAATCGGTCAAACCAAAGCTCCAAGATCAGAAAGGAGGACTCTGTGGTAAATATATACCAATAGATGTGTCAAGATCTCAAAGCGTGAGAGAAATTAAACAATGATAAAAAAAAATTATGGACCCTCAATTCCTAAGTGTTTGAGCAATGATAATTTAGTCGCAAACAATAATTATCATCTTTAGTTATGTGATGGGAAAAATACAATCAAAGGTAGCATCAATGAGAAACAAGATGACAATGCCATAGTATAAGTAACCAGCAATGCAGGTGGGTTGGCGAAGTGGTTCATATATGTATACAAAAGATGAATTTCAAGTCCGCACCTTTGATTTTGAATCCATGCACGAATATTTCAAAATGGTGTTGTTTAAGAGGAGGAAAAATGGAAAGTAGAAAATAAAGGTCCAAGTAATTGGATAATGGTGTGCATCCTCTATCTATAGGGGCATCATTGGTGTCCTTTTCATAATTGTTTGAGGAAAAATTAAAGAAAAACCACTTTGACCTCTTAGCCATGAGTAAAGAAAGTACCAAGTTGAGACTCTCAACTTGAGAGCCAAAAATATTAGATGAAGGATAAGATATAACTTGTAAGGAAGGCCATAAGGCTACAAAGAAATATTATCCCATTGATGAATGAGTATATCATGAATCTCATCGACATATGCTCCCATTAGTATTGAGTGATATAATTCATCCATTAGGTCAATGAGAAACTAGTTGAAAATCGACAATGATAGTCCTAGTTAGTACAGTGTATTCAATGGTCAATCAACATGCTTTAATACCAACTCATATTCATGTATGAAGTTCATCTGAAGATGTCAAAATGTGTGAATACATTGATTATGAATATCATAGTATGCAAGTTTGAAAAAGTGAAGCACTCAACCTCCTTAGTGAAATACTTAATGTTTTGACAAATAATCAATTCATAAGAGGCTTACTAGTGGATCCACTTAATTTCCCTAATGAATAACACCTTGCACTTGAGTAGCTCAAAGATAAGGTCATATGGGGTGTAGAATCAAGGAACCTAAATGTTAATGAAATCCTTAATATAAATGAGTTGGTCTTAGAATGTTTCATAGTGCTCCCTGCTAAAGAAGCCAAAATATTAAGACATATATTCGATGAGTTAGAAAACAAAAAGATTAATGTGGAGCTTAGGTTAAATAGTCTCTAACTAAGAATAGGGAATGTGTCTAGTGCAATTGAAATAGGGTGAAATATCTGTCTAATCAAAGGCATGACCAATTTAATTTTTAGCTAATTTTATTTTTGGTCACAAAAGGAATTGAGACTCAAGGAGGATGGAAAACCAAGAGTCACTTGGAAAAACAAATGTCACATGGATGGTCAAGGGTCGCACTATTTTTATATAAGGAAAACCTTTCATTCAAGCAAATGATATTTTTTATAGTCTCTCCTAAACTAGATCTCTTAGTGTTTGTGGGTATTAACATTGTATCATGTGGACCATTCTCTTGTTGCTTTGTTTATTTCTCACTTCTATTTTCCTTGTGAACATCTAATTTGGAATAGGGAGTCTCTTAGTATTTTCTATATTATTCTTAGGTGCAAAGGGTCTCTATTTATTTACACACATTAGTAATAGATTATTTTCATTTATGTTGTGTAATTAACTTGTTTTATTTCAGGTGGTTAGTTGTATGACAAAGAAGTGTTCCCAATAGTTAAAACCTTTAAAATTCATAAGGAAGATGAGAGGGTGTGGCATAGGCTCATTCCTTATGGTAGTGATGTATTTTTCCCTTGTTATTAATTGTACTACTAGTTTTAGTTACTACTTTTTGTAAGGATTAGTTAGATGCATTTCATATTCGACTTTACATTACATTGTAGTTGCATTTCATTTTTTCATACCCTAGATTATCACAATTGGGCCATAAATAGAGGGTTCTCCATTTCAATGGAGGAAGGTATAATTGATCCCTTTCACTAGGTGAACCTATGAAGTTAACAAGAGACATTTCCCCATGTCTACAGAACCTAACTCCCCCCCCCAAAAAAAAACAAATCCCAATATTTTTTTTCTTTTCGCTTTCAAAAATGTATAGATAGATTGGGTAAAACACATTTGAGCATAACGCCAAATATTGATTTTTAGGTGGAATAAAAATGTCAAAAAAACATTTTTAATCAACCTCACAATTTTTTAGTTGAAAGCTAGTTTATCAAGTTAAAACTAACTTTTGGTGGAAACTGTTTTTTCACTAAAAGTCATTTAATATTGTTTAATTTAACTTTCAGCCAACAATACCATAAAAACATGCAAACACAATTTTAGGGTTTCTTCATGCTTCTTCACTTTTGGAAGGCATGGATTCTACATATTCATTGTAAAACATGATAACATTAGATTTAGAGTTGAATATACTTTCTTTCAATATAATTTTTTCTAATTTTATTTAATTTATTTCTAAAACATACACAGTTATAAATAAAGAAACAGTGAAATAGTATTACATTTTATGTAGATTATTGTATTATTTTTGTTTGTAAAAATTTCACTAAATTTATTTAAATTTTAGCATGAATAGAGGGGAGAGTTTAGTCATAGAATATCTTCTCTCTATTCATGCTTAAAATTTAAAAACAAATTGCCAAATTTGGCCAAATTTCTTTAAATTTCAAACATGAATGGAGGGGTTTTGATTCCCCAAATCAACCCCCCATTCATGCTTGAAATTTAAAAACAAAAATGATGATGAATATTTTGATCATTTCATATGAATATTTTTATCAACTAAGTTGAATATTGCAATGGTACTCAACTCAATGGAACTCAAAACATATGAAGATATGTATATATAGAAATAAGATTTCAATTATTGTTAAAATATCCCAATATCAACACTTTGGATATTTGTGGTTTTTCAATCAAAGACACAAGTAAGATTAGTGCTATCAACCTTAAAGGGTAAATCAAATTCGGAAACAACTCTATTGGTAAGAGATATAAATTGTAATGTTTCTGTATTTAAAGTTCAAAATCAATTTTATGTATTTACAAGTTAAGTCAAATTCTTATTTAGTTATGTTACAAGCACAAATCTAATCTTCGTAGCTCCAAACGTGATCGATTTATGAGTGATATTGAACACGTAGATATTGCATGTTGGACATAAGAAGATTATTATCACCATATTCTTATCAATAAAAAAGATGGAGAAAAACATAGTCTATTATTGAACTATAATGTCGTGGTTAGAAAGTGTTGAAATATTGTAACTGCAAAGAATATTCTAATTATAATTGAGTTATTATCTTATAGATCAATCCCCTTTTGTGGATTGATCATGTCGAGACTTATGTATGACCAAATCCAATTTTTTGGATTGGTCAAACCATGTTTATATGATGCTAATTGAGAAGTCGACCCATAGGACTAATTAAAGTGGTTTTAACCACTAGTTGAAGAAGTCGGTCCTACCTAATGAAGAGACACAACCCTATCACTCCTCGGCTAGTATAAATAAGAGAGGATGGAACCTCATTAGCACACTCACTCAAGTCACTCATCGAGTGTGCAAGTTTGAAGGAAGCCGCAGTTAGAAGAAGGATAAGAGAGAGACGCATTACTCGGTATTGGATATTCTCTAAAGTTTGGTGTTTTATATTGGCATTGTATTGGCAATCTATATTAAGGAATATTTTTTTGGGTTTTCTCCCCCATGATGATTTCCTAGGATAAAATGTTGTGTGCCTTGTGATTGTGTTTCTCTCAGTGATCTGTCTTATGTTATTATTGTCTAGTAAATTGAAAAGAACTTAATAGCAACTCTAAATTTGACATGGTATTAGAGCTAAACTGAGTAGAGAATCTTTCAATGGGTAAACAAAAATGTCACTATTGTCGTACAAGAAAATTAGGGATTTTTATTGCAAGAGAATTTATGACTAAAATCCATCTAGGGAAGTGTGCCCTAGACTATCAAACTCATTGACATCTTGAGCACACCTTTCCAGTAGTCGGAACCTCCAGAAAGTCAAACCCTAATTTTGACTAGTACCAGAAAACCAAGAAACCAAGAAACTGGAACCAAAACCAGAAGTACCAGTCCAGATTTGTACAGGCTCAATTTCAAGGGGTAAAATTTGGATTCTTTGAAAATATATTGCACCAGCCTACTTGCCTTAGGCCAACACACCTCCTGGTAAGTTCATATTTAATTTATGAGCACTTTCAATTTTTGGTCATTTTCTCAGCTCCAAGTCAAGATGTATGCAAGCACTAAGCTTGTTGAAAATTTATAGGGTGTGGAAAACTTCCATGCCTGGAAGTACAGGATTGCACTCATTCTTGAAGAGAATGACCTTGCAAAATTCATAAGGTAAAATGTACTGGAACCTAAAGAAGCTACAACCAAAGAAAAGTATTAGAAGGATATGGTTAGATACAAAAGAATCATTATGGACTCTATTAAATATCACTTGATCCCTCAAGTGCCTTCTAAGAATAATCCAAAAGTGATGTTTGATACTCTAAACAGAATGTATGAAGGAAGGAATATCAATAGGAAGATGAATCTAAGAACCCAACTCAAGAATACAAAGATGCAGAAAGGAGAAATAGTTCATGACTATTTCTCTAGGGTTTCTAAATTAAAGTAACAACTAGAAGAAATTGGAGACAACCTATATGAATATGAACTCATAATGACAACTCTTAATGGTCGCACAAGACCTTGGGCTTCCTTCATCCAAACTATCTTTGCAAGAAAGGAGAAACTCCAATTTGACAGTCTTTGGGAAGAATGTGTTCAACAAGAAGCAAGAGTAGCCAACCAAGAATCAATATTATTAAGGGATGAAGATCAAGCCCTAGTTGCTCATGCTAAAGGAGGAAAGAAAAGGTATCACTTCCAAAAGGAGATCCACCTTCATAAGGAATCTCACTCTCCAAAGAGATTCACCCACGTCCATAAATAATCTCACTCTCCAAGGAGATTCCATAAATTTCATAAAGGTCAAAGAAGAGAAAAATATTTCTCCTCTTATCAATGCTATCATTGTGATAAGGTGGGACACATTGTTAAGAATTTTCCTACCATAAGGGAAGAATACTAGAAGAGAAATAAAAAAAAAGACACTATGCCCATGCAGTTGAAGATGATGAAACATCCACAAAGATGATTAAAGAAAATATTGAAGACTATGTTTTATTCTCTTCCCTCTCAGTATTTGTGACACATGGAGAGGTTACTTGGCTCATAGATAGTGGTGCTTCTAAGCACATGACAGGTCAAAGATACATTCTCTCTATCCTTATAGAAAATAACTTTTCATAGAAAGTTACACTCAGAGATGATTACCAGTACCCTATCAAAGGAGTGGGAGAATGCACCTACAAACTTGATTCAGGGACCCCAATGAAAATGAAAGATGTACTATATGTTTCAGGTTTTACAAAGAACTTAATTTCTATCTCATCTTTAGATAAGAAATTTTTCAGGGTTTCTTTCATAGATGGTGAAGTTCTTATGTGGACTAAAGGAAAAACCATAGAAGATTCAATTGTTATTGGAACAAAAGAAGGTGGCTTGTGTAAGTTAAAAGGTCACTCAGATGCATTCTTAGCTCACTCCATTGAGATTCCATGTGAACTTTGGCATAGAATACTAGCTCACATCAAATACAAAGCCTTACCATATGTAAGCAAGGTAGTTACAGGTCTACCATAATTCAAGGTTGATCATGAAGGTGTGTGCAAGCGATGTGCACAAGGAAAGAACATAAAGAATCATTTTCCGAAGAGTGACAGTAAAGCATAAGTAATCTTGGATCTCATCCACTCAGATGTATGTGGCCCAATTCCATCAACCTCTCTTAGTGGGTATGTATATTATGTGTCATTTATTGATTATTATTCTCGTAATACTTGGGTTTACTTATTGAAGTCAAAATATGAAGTATTTGGAAAGTTCAAGGAGTTCAAAGCCTTGATAGAAAATCTCTCTAAAAGAGAGATCAAGATACTCAGGTCAGATAATGGAGGATAATACAACTCAAAAGAATTTGTAAGCTTTTGCAAAGATGCTAGGATTAAGAGGGACCTCACTACTCCCTATAATCCTCAGCAAAATGGTGTAGCAGAAAGAAAGAATAGAACAGTAATGGAAGTTGTGAAGACTAGGATCCACGATCAAGATATTCCAATGTAATTATGGGTTGAAGCACCAAGAACAACAGTTTATGTCCAAAACAAATTATCACATAGTTCACTTGGATTCAAAACCCTTGAAGAAATATTCTCTAGAAAGAATCTAGAAGTAAGTCATCACAAGATATTTGGATGTCTAGTGTTTGTACACATTCCAAAAGAAAGGAGAACTAAGTTGGAACCTTCAGGAAAGAAGGGAATATTTGTTGGCCTTCAGAATTTACATACTAGGTTACCATCATATTGAAATCAACATAGATTTAACCTTTGATGAAGATGCAACACTCATGAGATCAAGGATATATCATCTTGAAGAAGTATATGAAGACGAACCTATACCTCTCAGAGTTGTAGAACCAGTGAAGGAAGTCATAGTTGATCCTGATGATGATATTCTAGAATATAATGATATAATAAAATCTCAAGAACCTCCCCAGATGACAATCTATCACAAGAGAAAGCCATCTTGGGAAAGGGAACTTATTCAAGATGGAGAGAAGTATGGTTCCCCATAATGAACCATGAGACAAAGCAAGAAACCTAATCCATACTCCAGTTATATGGCCTTGATGTATGATCTCATAGAGAAGGAACATACTTGATTTGAAGAATCCATTCAGAAGAAATAATTGGTGGATGTCATGACAGAAGAATACCAATCCATTATAAATAATTATGTATGGGAAATAGTTCCCAGACCGAAGAAAAAATATGTGGTATATTCCAAATGGATATACAAGATAAAACATGCTACAGACGAAAGTATTGAAAAACACAAAGCAAGATTTGTAGGTCGTGGCTTTTCTCAAAAGGAAGGAACTATTTACGAAGATATGTTTGCTCCTATAGAGAGATACACTTCTATCAGAACAACCATAGCTCTTGCAGCCAAGATGAAGTGGAAGTTACATGAGATGGATGTGAAAATAACCTTATTAAATGGAGTTATTGAAGAAGAAGTGTATATAGAAAAACCTCAAGGTTTTGAAGTTGAAGATAGAAAGGCTCATGTATGCAGGTTGAAGAAGGCTATGTACGGGTTGAAGCAAGATCCTAGAGCTTGGTATGGCATAATTGACATTTTTCTGACGAGTTTGGGATTTACCAAGAGTAAAGTTGATTCTAACCTTTACTTCAAGGTTACGAATGATGAACGAGTTATATTGTTTTTGTATGTGGATGACTTATTCTTAACCGGAGAAGAAAATATCATCATTGATTGTAAGAAGAAGCTCATTGTAGAATTTGAGATGAAAGACCTAGGCCTAATGCATTATTTCTTAGGCATTGAAGTTTGGCAGAGCCTATATAAGATCTTCCTTAAACAAGGGAAATATGCAGTTGAAATACTGAAGAGGTTTGACATGTTGGAATGAAAATAAATGAAAACACCCATGGAAACAAAGTTGAAGCTTATGGTTTATACTTCATTAGAATTGGTTGATGCTACTTTATATAGACATATCATTGGATAATTGATGTATCTGATGAATACCAAGACAGATATATGTTTTGTTGTGAACACCTTGAGTCAGTGTCTGGTATAGCCTAGACAGGTTCACCTTGTTTCTACAAAACATGTGATAAGATACCTTAAGGGTACGTTGGAATATGGTCTATGTTATACTGGAGATAATGACTTCAAACTGTATGGATATAGTGATTAAGATTGGGTTGGAAATGTTTATGATAGAAAGAGCACTTTAGGATGTTGTTTCAGTCTGGGGTCAGCCATGAATTCATGGTAGAGTAGGAAGCAATCCATTATTTCTCTCAGCACGGAAGAAGCAGAATACATTGATGCTTGTTCTGCCAGTTGTGAATCCATATGGCTTTAGAATTTGTTTTCAGGTCTATTCCATCTCAATATGGAAGCCACCGTGATTCTATGTGATAACCAAAGTTTCATAAAGATGACAGACAATCCTGTGTTCCATGATAAGTCAAAGAACATAGAAATCTCATATCACTACATTCGTGATATGGTGCAGAGAGGAGTTGTAAAGCTCCAATATGTTGGAATAGATGAGTAGGCTGTAGATGTGTTGACCAAGCCTCTGTCTCGTGTAAAATTTGAATATTTTTTAGAAACGATTGGTATTGTTTGAAAGGACCTCCCTTGAAAGAGGGAGTGATACTGATGATACTATGGTACCTTGAAAAACATTGGGTAGCTCAATTAGGATTTTATATCCTAGGGTATTGATCATCCCTGGACAGATCCTGAAGGTCCGGTAAGGATGTTCTGTCAGAGTACCTGTGCATGTATATGACAATTGTGGTTAGTAGTGGTAAATCCATTAGGATTTTATATCCTAGGGAATATTTTGATTCCTGGATAGATCACGAAGGCCCGGTAAGGACGGTCTATCAGAGTACCACGTGGTAGCTCCGCTAGGATTTTATATCCTAGGTAATCTTATGATTCCTAGGAAAATCCCTAGGATCTATCAGAGTACCACAAAATGTTGTTGTTGCACCTACCTCATTATGTTGCTATATGTTGATGATGATGTTGCTCCAGCCACATGTTGTTGATGATGTTGTTGCTTCAACCTCGTGTTGTTGATGATGTTGTTGCTCCAGACTCATGTTGTTGATGATGTTGTTTCTCCAGCCTCATGATGTTAATGATGTTGTTATATCAACCTCGTTTTTTTGATGATGTTGTATCAGCCTAGTGTTGTTGATGTTGTTGCTATAGTTTTATACTAACTGATGTTGATGTTTCAGATTCTAGCTTCAGGCTATGAACGATGATGATGATGTTATTTCAGATCCATCCTGTGAACGATGATAATATTGATGATGAGAAAAAACTTCCAATTATTTATAGATCCACCAATCAATGTTCCAAGATGTTGATGATGTTGATGATGTTGATGATGTTGATGATGTTGATTCCCTCTCTCTCTCTCTCCTGGTGATGTTGTATTGTAAAATACCCTTCTTGGTAAGGGGGAGTGTTGAAATATTGTAACTACGAAGAATATTCTAATTAGAATTGAGTTATTATCTTATAGATCAATCCACTTTTGTGGATTCATCATGTTGAGACTTACGTACGACCAAATCCTATTTTTTGGATTGTTCAACCATGTTTATATGATGCTAATTGAGAATCCGACCCCTAGGGATAATTAAAGTGGTTTTAACCATTGGTTGAAGAAGTCCACCCTTCCTAATAAAGGGACACAATCCTAGTGCTCCTTATCTAGTATAAATGAGAGAGGATGGAGCCTCATTAGCACACTCACTCAAGTCACTCATCCAATGCACAATTTTGAAGGAAGCTACAATTAGAAGAAGGAGAAGAGAGAGGTGCATTGCTCAATCTTGGATATTCTCTAGTGTTTGGTATTTTATCTTGGCATTGTATTGGCAATATATATTAAGGAATTTTTT
The DNA here is from genome assembly GCA_009831015.1 of Picea engelmannii. Classification (NCBI taxonomy): domain Eukaryota; kingdom Viridiplantae; phylum Streptophyta; class Pinopsida; order Pinales; family Pinaceae; genus Picea; species Picea engelmannii. The sequence goes on from ML777981.1 coordinate 1,158,830, forward strand.
GTTGGGTCTTCTCCTCCATGAGGTTTTCCAAGGATTAAATGTTGTGTACCTTGTGATTGTGTTTTTCTCAGTAATCCTTCTTATGCTATTATTGTCTAGCAAATTGAAAAGAACTTAATATCAACTCTAAATTTAACAGAAAGCTACCATACAAAGAAATAGATTAATTATATTAAATATGTTCCATGCAAAATGCAAGAAGTTTGTTTGAAGAAAGAATATTTTAGTGCACCAAACGTGGAAAAAAAATGTCAAAAGAAGCTCAACCACCATGGAAAGAGTTGTTTGGAAAGGATCACTTTGGACAACTTGCGGACATACAAGGCCCAATGTGAAAACAAAATGGTATCCAAGAAGAAAGTCAAACTCTTGAAAATGAAGATGTAACTATTGAAAATGATCAATTTGTTATATTCAATATTATTTTAAGATGTCCATGGAGAGCATATTCAATTTGACATATTATTGATTAGTTATGTTTTTAATGTTTATATTTTCAGGTCCTCGAGGTGTAGGACAGTCGGTGACGGAGTGTGTTGTTAAGGCGCTCTGTGATGTTAAAGTCATCGGTTCAAAACCTGTAGGGACAAAAAATCCAGCCATGTTAAGGATTGGTGTGGCTTAGGCCGAGTGCGATCCCCGGGTGATTTTGGTGGCTTAGATGCCCCTAAGTCACGGTTTCTTAGCCACAGGTTAGTCCCACATGTCACGGACAAACTAACAAACAAAAAAAATATGTTTAGATTTTGAGACTTTGAATTAAGGATAAATATCTATATATTTTTATTTTATGATGAATCATTTTAATATGTTATTTATCATATTATCTGATAATTATTTTTTATTTAATTCTTATGTGAATCATTATTTTAGAGAAAATAACATTAAACATTGTCATTAATTCTTGTGTGTGTGAGAGAGAGATTTTTCTCATTCTTTAACAATTTTGAACCAAAATTGTTTTAATTGACATAGAATTTTAAACATAAAACTTCTAAAATGTACACATTTACATTATAACTATCTTTTATATGTATATTTTTTTGTTTTAATTTTTTTTTAATTAGTGTTATTTAGCTACGTCTATTTAAAAAAATTGAAAAACTAAATGACATATATCATTTTTAATAATGTTAAAAACATCAAATTATAGGTTTAAAATAAAAATAAAAATAAAACCATTTAATTTTTTTTTCAAAAAATTGAGTAAACAACATCTTAAACAAAATTGTTGATACATTATAACTAAAAAGGTTCAAAATGTCAAACAAATACCTCAACAAAAATAGTGATTCTAGAACACCACTTTTTGAAACAAAGGTAAAGACATCCATGAAATGAGACCTATAGAAAATACAAACTCTAGAGGGTTCTTGTCAAGTAGATAATTATCTTTAATCAAAGTTCCACGTGGAAGGTGGAAGTTAGTAGACATGGTGATGGATGCACAATGAGATTGTTGAGTTGTAAAGAGTAAAACAAATTGTCTTCCTCCTCTAACTGTGTCCTATAAGCTCACTTTTACAAATATGTTACTTATATAACTTAAGTGACTTACTTTTATAAAATAATTGAGAATCACGTTTGAAATAAAGTTGCTTTATAACTTAAGTTCCATGTAAAAAGCATCTTAAAAATTAATAATAAAGTGACATTAGTACTTTAAGTGATTCACTTTTTTAACTTATATGAGATTCATTTTTACAATAAAGTTACATGAGAACTTAAGTTGCATACACTTTTACAAAAAGTAACTTAACAAAAGAAACATTTGGTGTTGGACATATTGTCATTGATGTCAATAGTCAATGTCTTTACGTTATAATGATGAGTTGGTATGAACAAAGAGATGAAAATTCATGTACATAAGGACTAAAAAATTAAGAGCTCGGGAGGGTTAGCGACTGAATATCAGAAGCTCAGAAGAGATGACGCAGACAAAGCTCGGAAGGAAAAGTGCACAGTTAGCAGAGAATGTCAAACAGTATGCAAAGATCAAATCTCAGAAGGAAAAGCGCATTGAAAGTATGCAAAGAATGAGAATTTCAAACAGTATGCAGAGATCAAAGCTCAGAAGGAAAAACGCATTCAAAGTATGCAAAGAATGAAAATGTCAGATAATATGTAGATATCTAAACTCATGAGAGGAAGTGACAAAGAATCAACAGAAAGGAGGAGATTTGTTGAAGGTCGTGGAATGACGGTTGATATCCCTTTGGGAGAAGTCGGAATCACTGACAAACGTTAGATCTCAAGAAGGCACGAGAAGGTTATGCCTTGAAGTCCTTCGTACTTCACATGTTCATAGGTTTTCGTTTGTGAAGGAAACAAACTCTCCAGAGTTACGAAGCCCGAAATCCATTTGGACCATAGATCCATTTGGAGGGAGTGGGATCTTCTAGACCGTTAGATCTGGGAGAAGTTGTGCGACGGTTATCCATGAGTTCCTTCGGAACTCCTGAATCGGAGGATTTGGAGCGTCGAGGAGTCAAGACTCCTAAAATCGTGAAGTAGCGAAGCGCAAAGAGATCGCCACCATTGACTATCGGAGGGAGTGCGAACTGTAGATCTGGTCCCATGAAACTCTGTGGGTTCAGAGTTCACGTAGAAAGAGACCAGTTGCACCCAAGAAGGCTGAAGTTCTGAAGTCACAGATTAAGACATGTGGTACGCACGTTGAGATCCCACGTCATCATAGTCCATGTCGGCAAGGACATGTGGCACATTAAGATGGTGACAAGTGTCAAAGTCTAGTTGGAATTTTAGACTATGTAAGTCACAAATTAGGGTGACACATGGCAAACGGAATTAGGGTCCACATCATCTTGAGTGATGTCATTAAGAGACGTCACTCTAGGTTTACAGCCTCCGGAGATGTTCAACTTCTCCTACTAGACAAATTCCCAAAGCACCAGAGTTCTGAAGTCATGTACTAATGCTGGTCATAGATCTGAGATCCTCTAGGATGAATCATGACTGTTAGATCAAGTGCAGTGGAAGGATAGCGTAATGTGTACTAAACAACTGACAACAAGGGTTACCATAGTGTAATGACTTATTCAGTAGGTAAACCTTTGGGGGGATTGAACTACTTCATAGTTCAAGTAGACTGGAGTCCCAGAGAGGCAAAGCTCTAAAGTAAGATCTGATCGTCCGTCAAGAAGGAAGATTCACAATCAAGATCCTAAAAGGCGTACAATGAGAAGACCATTAAGCAAGTGGCTTGTTGAGGTTGCGCAGACCATCCATTCAACAACAGATTAATACAGAAATGTCTAATCTATAAGTATATAGATAATATGTACTTCGGTGAAATGTACTCTAGAAGGTCAAAATATTGCAGAGACTAGAAGTACCAAAGGATAAAGTTCTGAAATAACGATGGTCGTCCATATCAACCTTTGATTAATTCATAGCCATTGGATAAAGCAGTGGAAGGTTAGTGTATGGATTGAAACTAGACCATTGATTTGGTTCCAAGACTCATTCTAACCATTGGATCCATCCGTGTGAGAGGTAATCACTTAGGGAATTTCAGACTTCAAAATGTTGGATGATTCTATGAGAGAAATCACTCGAAGGCTCTAGCCCCGGTCATGGTTTACAAACATATAAGTCGTGACGTGTTGAGAACATTGCTTAATTTAATAAGCTCGTGGTTTTGCGCATATGGTCATATGTAAATGGTTTGAAGGAAGTGTCTCTGCAGAATTCGATTTCTGCAATATTTGTAGAAGCAAGGGATAGAGTTAAAAGATGAAATTGATCCATATCTATGATCAATTTATGAAAATCCTTCAGGGTAAGGTTTGAATAATAATAGAGATTATGGTTAATTTAAATGAAGAGGTGCAATGGTCCAAATGAAAGGACACAATGCGTTATAACTCACACTAGTTTGAAGATTATATAAACAAGAAAAAGTGGTGAGGATAAAGTGTCTTTGCATTCCAGATAAAAAGATACATTGAAGATTAGATGATAGAAGCAGAGAGAGGAGCGGTCAAGACATGTAACCAGAAGTTTTTCAGATTCAAAAATTAAGGGTGGTTGGGTGGTGCAAGGGCATGTTGGAGCCTGCAAGGGAGTAAGTGCTTCCTTGTCAGTTGTAGCTGACTAAATAGGGGGTTGTAAGCTTCTACTTGTGGTTCTGGTGAACAAGGGTGTGGGTGCATCCTGATTAGTGGGTGTTGATATAAAACAAAGAACATCTTCCTTATATGTAACTTGTAAATCAAAATTTTGCAGTTAATAGAAAAGTGTTTGTGGTTTTCCCAATTGGGTTCCATGATAAATATTGTGTTAAAATATTGATTGCATTAACAAAAGAAAAATTGATAAAATTATTTTGTCATTGATTCACCCCCCCCTCCTACTCTCTAAGTGACAAGATCTGGTCCTTCATTTGAAATAAAGACCTCTATTTCTATAAAAGCAACTTCCAACCAAATGAGTTATCAAAAAAGTATTTCAAATTTTAGAAATGAGAAAAGGTTTTCCTTAACTCTTGTCCTCCTCAAAATGTATACTTACCTTGAAAACCTTCGTTTTTTCTTGCAAACAAATCCATACACAATTACACATCAACAAAAAGATATTGCTAAAAAAAATTAAAAATAATTTCATAATCTTATATTATTCTGGTTATATTTTAGTTACTCTACCCAAAAAATATAATTTTTTCTCTCTATTTTTAGGTTGTCGAGATCGTACAAGATTTAGGAAAAGAGCATATGAAAATAAAATAAAAAACCACTTTCTCTCCATTTTTTATTTTCCAAGATTAAGAAAGGTGTAGGGAAAGAGCATATGAAGTTCAAAAAGGAAGCATTGTGGTAATATAAACAGAAATTATGAAAATGGAAAATTAAAACAATATAAAAAAATTTAAGAAAAAAAATGAGACTATATATCTCTAGATATGAGATAAATTATTGTATCATCAACAAGTGGAAACCTTTTCAGTGAAACGAAAAATATTTCCAACTAGAAATAATGCTTTAAATGTATTATATCAATTCATTCATCCCAAAAATGCTTATAAATATTTAAATACATTAAAACAACATAAAATAAGTTCTTTTTAAAATTAAAAATGAGACTGTATACCTTGAGATATAAGATAAATTATCTTATCCTTCAACAAATGGAAACCATTTCTATTGAAATGAAAAGGGTTTCTAACTAAAAACAATGCTCGATGTGTACAATAGCAATTCACTAATCCCATAAATGCTCAAAAATGAATCCATAAGTCCTTTGTTGCATGTAATGACCTAAGTTTAGGATCTTGATCAACAATGGGAGTAGGTGTTCATAGGAGTTATAATACCATGCTCAAAATATAGGGTATATCCACGTAGGTAAAACACCTTATGGAAACTACTCACACACATTTATTAAATATCAATACACAAGTGTTTACATGGTTAAAAATCTCAAAGAGAGAAATAATCCACAACCCCGTCTAAAAAGAGAGAAAAAGACATGAACATATATCACAAAATGATCATTAGGAAATGACACTCCATTCTCTGTAAATATGATCAATGACCAATCACGTGTTAAGCCATGGATCAAATCATGACTATCAGAGTAGGAGTTATGTGGTTTTTTTCTTGACATCAATTTGGGAAGATGGATGGTTATGTCCTATTGGTTGATTATTTGGAGGAAACATTGTCAAAGGATCAGATCTTCATGGAAATGGTCATAAATCATGATTCAAGTGCTTTGTTGGAGGTTGAAATTATATTGTGTCAATTTGGTACTATTGACCTACCTTGCTGACGCTTTTGCATCCATATCTGGAATTTTCGGGTGACCCCTTAGAGGGCAAGGGTTTAAATCAATCACAATATGATCCAATCATTAACTACCTGAAGTGTCAAGTTCCATGGTTTTCTCTCGAGGGTAGATCTATCATCGATCAAGCAAAACACTTGCATGGTTCTATTCCAAGATGCTTTTAAGGATGGGAATTTATTTTAAAATGTAGAAACCTTGGCAAATATGACTAATACTTCATATTCCAACCAAGGATGATTTTAGGGGCTAAATTTCGCTCATGGGCTAATTTTCCATGGTTTTTCCAAAAATGAGATTCGTTATTTTGAAAATGATTCGCCCAAATTCTATAGGATAAAATTATTTTACCTTAAAAATCGCCAAAATTTTATAAAACCTATATAAAATAATTAGAAATTTGAATATTTTTTAAAAAATATCGCTAAACATTTATAGTCGACATATGAAGGATTAGTAATATTCGCTAAGGTTTCTACATTTTAAAATAAATTTCCATCCTTAAAATCATCCCTAATTCCAACTATAAAATGTTTGGCGATATTTTTGTAAAAATTTTCAAATTTCTAAGGATTTTATATAGTTTGTATAAAATTTTGTCGATTTTTAAGGTAAAATTATTTTATCCTATAGAATTTGGGCAAATCATTTTTAGAATAGAGAATTGTTTTTTGGGGAAAAACTTGGAAAATTAGCCCATGAGCGAGATTTAGCCCCTAAAATCATCCCTGGACTTCTATTCCCCCCACAACTCCTTGTAGTGGTAAGCTCGTTGAAGAGGAGATATTGATTGGTCTTATTAGCAGAAAAATATCTCCGAATAAGCATCAAGGTTGCAAGACTTCAAGCAATGGTAAATTTATAAACTCAAAATGGAGGAAGGTGGTTAAATCACATGGTGCTAGTGTTTCCCTAGTGGTCGGGGAGGATGTAAAGGTTTCATAAATAGTCAACCTTAAGGGTGAAGCTCTTGTGGGTAAGTTCTATGGAAGGAGATTGTCAATTGGATTACTTAATAATTAGATGGAGTCGAAGTGGTCTCCAAGGATTGGTTATGTGCCAATTTTCCATCTTCTCTCCCTGGCATGGATCGTATTTATTTTCTGATTAAGGGAGGATGTTACTAGGTTGTTATATTCTTTCAATGAAATTTGAGTCAAGGTGGATTGACTGACATTGGAAGTCGAAGGTCGAGGTGGATCAACTGGGAAAAGTTGAAGTTGAATTAATCGATAGAAAGTACAAGAAGACAACCAACAAGAGGTCGACAAGAGATCATGTGGAAACTGACTATAGATCGAATGAAGTTTGATTGGTAGTCAACTAGTAATCTGACTGGAATTCAACTGTAACAGAATCCTGAGATTCACAGGATTTGTATCCAATGATCAATGTGCATCTGTACCATTTTTGGGTGTCTTTCTTTAGGGCTTTGCCTAATGTAAATCCTATAAATAAGGGATGTTGTAATCACATGATGATGCTGATAAGATGTTGTAAATAATATTTTAGATCAATCTAATAGAGTTTGTTGGTCATGTAGATGTAAGACAAATTGCCTACAAGGTTGTCCTTGTGTAACTCAAGAAGTTATGATGTCAATTGTGTCTTAGGTGTAGACCAAGGTTAGGCACGTAACCATTTATTATGAATGAATAAAAGGCATAGACTTTCCCAAATTCTACATATTCATTGTAAAAAATGATAACATTAGATTTGGAGTTGAATATAATTTCTTTCAATATAATTTTATTTAATTTCATTTATAATTTTAATTAATTTATTTCTAAAACACACACAGTGATAAATAAAGAAATAGTGAAATAATATTACAATTTATGTAGATTATTGTATTATTTTGTTTGGAAAATTTTCACCAAATGTATTTATATTTTAGCGTGAATAGAGGAGGGGGCTTTAGTCATAGAATATCTTCCCTCTATTCATGCTTAAAATTTAAAAAACAATTTTCAAATTCGGCCAAATTTCTTTAAATTTCAAACATGAATGGAGGGGAGTTGATTCCCCATATCAATCCCCCATTCATGCTTGAAATTTAAAAAACAAAAATGGTGATGAATCTTTTGATCATTTAATATGAATATTTTTATCAATTAAGTTGAATATTGCTATGGTACTCAACTCAATGGAACTCAAAACGTATGAAGATATGGATATGTAGAAATAAGATTTTGATTATTGTTAAAATGTCCCAATGTCACCACTTTGGATATTTGTGGTTTTTCAGTCAAAGACACAAGTAATATTAGTGTTGTCAACCTTAAAGGGTAAATCAAATTCAAGGAAACAACTCTATTGGTAAGAGATATAAATTGTAATGATTCAGTGTTTAAAGTTAGAAATCAATTTTATGTATTTACCACTCAAGTTTTTATTTAGTTATGTTACAAGCACAAATCTAATATTCATAGCTCCAAATATGATTGATTTATGAGTGATATTGAAAGCATATATCTTACATGTTGGATATAAGAAGATTATTATCACCATATTCTTATCAATGAAAAAGATGGAGCAAAACATAGTCTATTATTGAACTATAATTTTGTGGTTAGAAAGCTACCATACGAAGAAAGGAATAATTATATTAAATATGTTCCATTCAAAAGGAAATAAGTTTGTTTGAAGAAAGAAGATTTTAGTGTATCAAACATGGAAAAAATGTCAAACGAAGCTCAACCACCATGGAAAGAGTCGTTTGGAAAGGATCACTTTGGACAACATGCAGACATACAAAGCCCAATGTAAAAACAAAATGGTATCCAAGAAGAAAGTCAAGCACTAGAAAATGAAGATGTAACTATTGAAAATGATTAATTTAGTATATTCAATATTATTGAGCAATTTTAAGATGTCCATGAAGAACATATTCAATTTGACATATTATTAATTAAGGCCCAATGTGAAAACAAAATGGTATCCAAGAAGAAAGTCAAGCACTAGAAAATGAAGATGTAACTATTGAAAATGATTAATTTAGTATATTCAATATTATTGAGCATTTTTAAGATGTCCATGAAGAACATATTCAATTTGACATATTATTAATTAGTTATGGTGTTAATGTTTAGATTTTGAGACTTTATATTAAGAATAAATATCTATATATTGTTATTTTATGATGAATCATTTTAATATGTTATTTACCATATTATCTGATAATTAGTTTTTCTTTAATTATTATATGAATCAGAGAAAATAACATTAAACATTGTTATTAATTCTCTGTGTATGATTTTTCTCATTGTTTAACAATTTTGAACCAAAATTGTTTTAATTGAACTAAAACTTTAAACATAAAACTTCTAAAATGTATACCATTTACATTATAACTATCTTTTAAATGTATAATTTTTTTTTTTTAATTAGTGTTATTTAACTACGTTATGCATTAAAGTAAAGCTAAAACAATGTTTTAAAAAATTATTTTAAATTATAATTTAAAATGTATGACATTTTAAAATAATTAAAATATATATTATTAGATAAGAATAAAAAAATGAACAACTAAATAAAATATAGCATTTTTAATAATGTTAAAAATATCAAAATATAGGTTTAAAATAAAAAAAAACCATTTAAAAAAAAATGTATATTTACCTTGAAAACCTTCAATTTTTCTTAAAAAAAATCCATACACAATTACACATTAACAAAAAGATATTGTTGAAAATACAATTAAAAATAATTTCATACTCTTATATTCTTGTGGTTAGATTTTATTACTCTGCCCAAAAAATAAAAACTTTTCTCTCTATTTTTAGTTTGTCGAGATCGTACAATATTTAGGAAAAGATAGTATGAAAATAAAAAAATACATTCGCTCCATTTTTTATTTTCCAATATCAAGAAAGTTGTAGGCAAAGAGAATATGAAGTTCATAAAGGAAGCGTTGTGCTAATATAAATAGAAATTATGAAAATTAAAAATTAAAACAAAATAAAAAAGATTTAAGAAAAAAAATGCGACTATATATCTCTAGATATGAGATAAATATCATCAACAAATGAAAATCTTTTTAGTGAAACAAAAAAGATTTTCAATTAGAAATAATGTTTTAAATGCACTAGATCAATTCACACACCTCAAAAATGTTCATAAATAAATTAAAATAAATTAAAATTACACAAAATAGTTTTTTTTTTAAATTAAAAATGAGATTGTATACCTTGATATTTAAGATAAATTATCTTATCTTTCAATAAATGGAAACCATTTCTATTGAAATGAAAAAGGTTTTTAACTAGAAATAATGATCGATGTGTACAATAGCAATTATGTCCAAGTACCATTCCAACATTAATGTCCAGGGAAGAATAGAGGAAACTTAAAAGGATGGAAATGTGTATGATTTGACTTTATCTTGCAGATTCGGTGCTGCCAAATTTTTTAGGTGAAGACTCGACCAAGAAACTATGGGATAAGTTGGGAATCTTGTACGAGTCGAAATCCCTAGTAAATAAGTTGTTCCTTATAAATAAACTATATGCTCTAAGGATGAGTGGGGGTAGTTTAGTAATTGAGAATTTAAATGTGTTTAATACCATAATAATCCAATTATCTTCTATGGATATTAAAGTCACTGAGGAGGAGAAATGTATTATCCTATTATGTTCTTTTCCAGACTCTTGGGATAGCTTAGTCATGGTTGTAGGGAGTAATTCAACCACATTAGCACTAGAATATGTGGTTTTATCTCTATTGTCAGAAGAAATGAGAAGGAAGAACATGAAAGGATCAACCAAAGATGTTTTAGTGGTGAGAGGTCGACCTGTTGAAACAAATAAAGGAAAATTGTTTGGTAGAAAGTCTAAGTCAAAGAGTACATATAAATCCCTTGTCGAGTCGACAAGAAGATGCTAGAAATTGATGCTATGAGGGATCAGTTAAGATCAACCAGGACAAGTTCCAAATCAATCTGGCCTAATATTTTTCCCTAACACAGTAAATTTTACTCTGTATGATAATATTTTATTTAGAAGTGTCCAAGGATCGTGGTTTTCATATGACCACATGCATGATCTAGCGCTAAGCCTGGATAATCACTTTTCCCACTTTGATAAATCAATAGTCTTTGTTTTATTTAACCATTGAGACAAACAGTTATGGTACTTTTGTGGGGCCAAATACTTTTCACAATCCCAAAGTAAGGGGGGCCGAAATAATTGTCCTCTCAACACATGGAGACACGATCAATGGCCAGGATTATTTCAGGGGGTGGCCTTTGGTTTAACGCCCTCGCTCCTTCAACACCCGAATTGAGTTATATCTGTTGATCTCGTCTAATATCAATGATGATCCAACAGTAATTGGGATTCACTGCCTTTTTTCCACAATGCACCTCCGTCAATCGAATGATTGGAATAACTTTGGAGGTTTAATCTTACTTTCGATCGGACGATCTATGCTCGTCGATAAACGAAATGGGCAGTCATGATTATCTATAATTTATGGTTACATGTTACTACTGTAACTATGATCCAAATCAACCAATAACAATAGACATTACACACATGATTTATATCAATGATCTAACAAGATAATTATAGCTGAGAAACAACCTCTTTCTGCATTCATTCAATTGGAAATTCCACACCTACAAAAACAAATTTCTCTACACTTCAAGCATGAAATCCCACACTCAAGAAAATCCACTTCTTTTTTAATCCAACCCAATCCAATCCTATCCAATCCAATCCAGTCCAATCGAACCTCTTATAATTGACAGAATATATACTAATTCACTTTGTACCATAAACTAACAACTAATCCCTATAAATCTGGAAAAATCCCTAGAATCAATCTAATCGTCTAAATTAATCAAACAAATCACCACCTAAATAACTAATCAAGTATTATCGATGCCTTCTAGAGGCATTCGAGCCAATTATTATAAATTCAAATAAAATTAAGAGGACCAACCCTCTTTGGTAAAATAATTTGACCCATAGGTCCATGAATTAAAATTTTGAATCAAATGCTCCTACATCAAAAATGTGGTAAATATGGGCATTATAAAAGGGACGAAAAGTCAAAGGAAATGGAAGTCAGTATAGGATCCGATGAGAAGCATTCGACTGAGAGAAATACTACTCGAGATAAAGGAGGTGATGCGTATCTAGCGTCGACTAAGAGAAAGACTACTCTAGATAAAGGAGTTGATGTGTATCTGGCGTCAACTACTGCACAGTCAAATCAAGATGTTTGGTTGATTGACTTAGGAGCATCATGTCATATGATGCCACATAGAGAATGGTTATGTGAGTATGAATGATATGGAGGATATTTGTTCTTGGGAGATGACTCGAAAACCAAAATTGTTGGATGGGGAAGAGTCTGACTAATGCTACAAGATGAGAGGAATAGAACCCTTCCATGTATGACACGTATTTTGGACTTAGAAAACAAACTGATATTTGTAAGTAATATGAGTGAAGCAAGAGTGGACACTCTAATTCATAAGGATATATGAAATATGGTCAAAGGTGTGATGGTATTAATGAAAGGAGTTCTGATTGGAACCCTATACAAGTTATTAGGGAATGTTGACTTGACTGGATGCAACAACATCAGTGTTCCTAAAGTTGACTCGAATTCGACTCGAATTGACTCAACACATGCTTAGTTGATTCAAACTGACTCGACAAGTGTTCATCAAGTCGACCCGACCATGCTATGGAACAAGAGGATGGGACACATTGGAGAAAAGGACTTTGAGCTATGAATAAAAAAGGTATGGTCAAATATTTTCCTTAATGTAATTTAGAATTCAATTTTTGTGAACATTGTATATATGGAAAAAACGGTTGGGTGAGGTTCCCATGTAGAGAAACAAGGGAAAAGCAGATTCTAGAATTGGTTCATAGTGATGTGTTTGGCCCTATTTTAGTCCATTCAATTGGTGGATCCATGTATTATGTCTCCTTCATAGATGATTTTTCCAGGAAGATGAGGATTTATTTCCTAAGGAAGAAATCATAGTTTTTCGATAAATTCAAAGAGTTTAAGTATCTTGTGGAAAACAAGACAGATCAAAATATTAAGGTGTTGAGATCTAAAAATGGTAGTGAATTATGTGGAAAGGATTTTGAGAAGTTCTATAATCAGTGTAGCATAAAACACTAGAATACCACACCATACACCCCACATCAAAATGAAGTTGTTAAAATAATGAATAGAACATTGGTTGTAACATCCCCAACCACCTACTGGGCTATGCCATGTGAAAATTTTGAATTGTATACAATATTTAAGCATAAAAATACTCTGCAAATACACAGATTTATACAAAATGATAATAGAAATACACATGCAGCATACACAGGAAAAAATCATAAAAATAAACGCATAAATAATAATGCAGCATGTAATTTAACACACAATTGACACTTGTCTTGGTAAAAATATCACCAACTATGTGCAGACCTTCCACATTCCTCCCAACCATAGACCACACTTGATCCAGATTATTTTTGGCACAAAATGAGAGCGGAGATATAACACAGAAATATTCAGAGATATTGCAAGAGAGACAACAATATAATAGAGATATAGTGGAAATATAACAAGAGTCACAGATATACAGTAATACACGATTTCTATTAATGAAATAAATGTATAGAGACTGTAAAAGTACAGAGTGAAAGACTTGCTAGAATGGTGGTAGCTTATCTCTGAGAAGAGATGTGACGGCTACTCGCATTCGCAAGAAGATGACCATTACAATGAGGCTATAAGGGAATTTTTAACATAAGTAAAATCCAAAACCCTAACCCTAGAAGATGAAAAGCCAAAAGGTTTGTGGGCCCCGATGGGGGTAATTGATACGTCAACTTCCCAGGGGCGTAACTTTCGCATACGATCTCCGTTTGGGGTGAATGATAGCTCGTTGGAAAGATCTATCTGAGAAATACAACTTTTGGGTGAGGAACATGATCTAAGATCCATGTTGCTCCCCATTTTCTCAAAAAAACATCGTTTAGGGCCTCAAAATGGCCCCAAAAGTTAAAAACTGCTAAAAATAGTAAATTACCAAAATTGCCAGAAACATGTTTTGGGCTAGTTGGAGAAGGTGGGTGGCCACCAATATCCACCTGGATCAATCCTCCCTCCTTAGGAAGCAATGGTCTCTATTGCGTTGAGTTCCTGAGGGAGAGGGGAAAGCGATTGTTGAATCTGAATCTTGGTGATCTGCTTGCCTTGCTAGAGAAGTGGCGTTGCTTAGCTTGTTGAAGGTTGTCATGAACCCGTGGTTGTAAGGGTTGGAAATTTTTAATCAGTCTGGCTACATGAGATGATTGTGTGCAGAAGGAATCTTTGCGTTTTGCTACAATCTTGTCGACCTGCTTCTATTGGATAGAAGGTGCTTGGGCCGAAGCTATGGTGGTTGCAATATCCTTTTGTTCACCTTTTGAATAGATTGTGGAGAAGATGAATTTTGTAGTATGAGATACTACCTTCCGGCACTGTTTAGGTGGGGTAGTAGTTGGAACTACCTCTGGTATCTTGTAGAGATGACCCCCCAGAGTAATAATGACACTACGAGGTCGAGACTCATAGATAGCATGGTGTTTCCACATATATGGTTGGCCCAAGAGAACATCACAGACATCCAGTGGGGAAACATCACATAATACCTCATACTTGAAGGGTTGGATGTCGTATGACAATCGACACTGTTGGCTGACACGAAGATCTTGTCCTTGGCGAAGCCACCCGATGATGTATTGTTGCGAGTGTGGTGTTGTTGACAATCCCAACTGTTTGACGACCTCTGTTGAGATGAGGTTCTTCTAGCTTCCGCTATCAACAATAAAATGCAGCAGGGTACCCTTCACCCACATCTATGAATTAAAAAGGTGCCCCCCCTCTTTTGGATCTGTTGGTTCTTCTGGTTGAATTGTTGCAGTCATGACAATAGCAGTGGGGTCTGCGTCGATGATCTGTCTTTTACCAGTATTTTCAGAATCAGATTCTGAATCAGGGTTTGGATCCTTGTCTTTGATCTCAGCCATCAATGATTGTTTTGAGTGACATTCATCGGTGTTGTGCCAGGGGCTTTTGTGGAAATCGCACCATTTTTCGGTGTCCTTCTTTGTCTTCCCGTGACCCTTCTTTACCTGTGGCTTGGACTAGTTTTCGGGAGACTGTTTGTTAGGGATGTCTTTGTCATACTTTGGTTGTTGTTGATTTGGAGACCCAAACTCCCATTTGTTCCGGTGCTTAAATTTCTACTCGATTTTAACAGCATATCGATAGGCAACACCGAGTGATGAGATGTCCAGAAAAACCATTTCAGTTTGGATGTATCTATGTAGAGCCCCACGGTATTTCAGAACCAAATGTCGTTCAGAGTCTTTGATACCCAGCTTGGTGCGCAAGGTATGGAAGGTATTGGTGAACTCTGGAACTGCTTGGCCCCTCTCTTGTCGCAGTGTGGTCCATCTCATGTA
>ML777981.1:1174648-1202180 GCA_009831015.1 Picea engelmannii
GTCTGAAAAATTATGAATAGAGAAATAACCTTCTTGCAAATCTAACCATTTATCTAGGGCATCTGCATCTATTTGACCTTCAAATATGGGAATATCAAAATTAACTTGTACCTTGAAAGGCAAGGTGCCTCCAAAGTGGTCGCTTGATGAAGATGCGCCTAATGCTATCGGCAGGCGTTGAAGGATGTGGGAAAAATTCTCCATCATTTTGTCCCTCTATCACTTGAGAGCTTGCTCAAGCAACAGACTGATAGGATCATCTACTCCATCGTTTTTATTTTCTTCCGCCATTGAGGGTTTCTTAGGTGTGTGAGAGTGATTTTCCTCAAGAGAGACAAGCTCAAGACCCAACTTTCTATACTCGGACCTCGTCGGGGACATGCACTGAAAAACGATCAAGAGAAACCTGCTCTGATACCACTGATCTAGATTATTTTCGGCACGAAATGAGAGCGAAGATATAACACTGAAATATTAAGAGATATTGCAAGAGAGACAATAATATAATAGAGATATAGCGGAAACATAACAAGAGTCACAGATATATAGTAATACACGATTTCTATTAATGAAATAAATGTATAGAGATTGTAAAAGTACAGAGTGAAAGACTCGCTAGAATGGTGGTAGCTTATCTCTGAGAAGAGATGTGATGGCTACTCGCATTCGCATGAAGATGATAATTACAATGAGGTTCTAAGGGCCTTTTTATCATAAGTAAAATCCAAAACCCTAACACCGGAAGATGAAAAGCCAAAAGGTTTGTGGGCCCCGATGGGGGTAGTTGATACGTCAACTTCCCAAGGGCGTAACTTCTGCATACGATCTTCGTTTGGGGCGCATGATAGCTCATTGGAAAGATATATCCAAGAACTACAACTTTTGGGTGATAAACATCGATCTACGATCCATGTTTCTCCCCATTTTATCAAATAAACATCATTTAGGACCTCAAAATGGCCCCAAAAGTTAAAAACTGCTAAAAATAGTAAATTACCAAAATTGCCAGAAACATGTTTTGGGCCAGTTGGAGAAGGTGGGTGGCCACCGATATCCACCTGGATCAACACTTCTCATAATCTTAACAAAGGGTCACCCCCGTGATGGGGCTAAACTCTACCAGGGAAAAGGAAATACTAAGCCAGTCTAAGGTCTGAACAATAGCATAATTGCTCAGTCCAAGGTGCCCAAATGTTGCAACTAGCCTACAGTCTCTCATTCCCCACATGTCTATCCCACCCTAGGAAGTGTGCCCCTTCTCTACTCCACAATCCTTCGACTACCTCACTTCCCTTCCAGCGCTTCAACAACAAGTTAGACAAGAAGTCTCAGAGCCCTGTAGTTATTTCCCAGCACATGAGGGAAAAATTCTGAGTAGTTTTTCTAGGTTCTCCTAGAAAAACTACTCACGAGCCTAACAACTCACTTCTTCGACATAGAAAAACTCTCATCGGGAGAGAAATTCATATGGACCTGACAACCTGCTTCTTCGACCATGGGCCTAACAACCCACCTCTTCAGCTTGCAGTCAAACCAGGTTTCTCATTTTCCACAACGTCGAGCTTTCTAAGAACCCTTCTCTTTAATATCCCCTAGGCCTGAAAACCTGCATCATCCATCCAACTCTTAAGTTAACCAGGTATGGGTATAGTTACCAGTACAGTATTGGTTCGGGCACGGTACAGGTACGTTGCTCATGACATAGAGGTAGGGGGGAAAACTGAAATCCATGAGTCCAAGAAATGGAGGAATGATGGCATACCCATGGTAAGAAATTAAGGTTACCCCCCTCCAAGAATGATGAGAAGATCCTTAAATGAGTATCGCAGAACAATGGAGTGTAAGAGTCCATTTTCCAAAGAATGACGAGATCACCCAAAATACACTAAGTTTCCCAATATATATGCATGTCCCCTACTAGACACTTGTCTTCACAAAGCTTCATTAACTCCACTTGTAATTTGTTCCCTTCCCATATGAACTTAGGATAACATAAAATTATATCCATACCTTAGAATTTATGAATAACAATATAATATTCCTTTGGGATTAATCCCTCTAGCTTAGCTCCTTCATAGACTCTTAGCTCCCTTTCCATTCCTAGTGGAGTTTATCCCCCCATACTCAGTTATGGGTCGGTCTGCAGGAGTGATGAAATTTATTAAGGATATGAGTATTTACATATTACAATATAAGGACGATGGCCTTTAGCATCCAGGCTCCCTGACCTAATAATCATATAACCATTCTATCCTATAATAACCTGACTCACCATCCTATAAGCATATTTACATTATTTTTACAATTGGGGTTCAGCCTAGGGTTATTACATTCCCCTCCCCTTATTTATGCATTGTCCTCAGTGCATTATATACCTTGTACAATTCAAAATTCCTCAAAAAACTCCATGCATTTTCTAATGAATCGTGTTATCCACCTGGTGCTCTTCTTTCAAGCACCAATTCATGTATTCATGCTATAGTTGGAAGTCATTTTCTCTATTCCATAGAGTTTCTTCATGAAAGAATCCAACTCATTGTTCCATTTAACACACCCTCATGATTATAGATTATCATGCCATCAACACTCCTAAGTTGCTTCTTCCTTGTTGCATTCATCCTTCCAGGATTAGGTATACCTTCACTACTACACAGTCCCTCAATGATCCATCTTACCAAGGATTTCACATACAAAGAGAGCACCAACTCATTATTAGAACCCCACCAAGGTTCTACATTTATAGGGCTCCAGTGTCTCCATCAATAGTTGTTCTTCCCAAGCATTCCAAATTTAATCAATATTAACTCCTTTGTATCACACATATACAATTATTATGAGAGAAAAATATAAAAATTCATTTAGAAACTCAAATTTGTTTCATAAGGAAATCAACTTTTCCCAAAATATGAAATTCTATCCCATAATTTCCATGGTTGTTGCAATAGTAGGATGCAGTCTTCCTTATGGATTTTAGTAAGAACCATATTGAATACCACTTTTCTTGTATTGCTTCCATCTTGCATTCAGTGAATATATTATCAATATTACTTGTACATTATACTTTCATTGCAATATGTACCAAAACCTTACAAAGTGATCTTAGAATTGTCTACACTTAACAATTCAATCACAACTATAAAAACATTTATTAAATATAATGAATTATCATTCTATGCATATGCATGTTCAGAATTAATATCAGTAAGTTCATTACTCTATTTTTTGAACAAAAAGTTCCTGTAGTCAATGCTCATGTGATTACTTGACTTGCAACTTTCCTGTTGCAATGTCTAACAGCCCTTGAATTGTATTCAACTCTGTGAGATAGTAATAGTTGTAACATATCATTTGTTAGTGTAATTATTTCCATTAAATAACATATATGCATGCATTCACAAATGCATTCAACAAATGCATTTAAGTATACAATTCTATTGTGCATAAGCACAACTCTACAACTTACTATGCATGAGTACAATTGTCAATGCATATCTATTCATTGCATCTTTCCATTGATTTTCATAATTCTCTATATCTAAGTCATGTATCTCACCATTGTTAAATTGGAAATCTGGCCAATGCCTTGACACATTCTCCATACACTTCCTATTTTCTTCTCAATTATTTGGATGTCTTACTTTTCAACCCGAACACTACACCAAGAATATAATTGTGTGGTGTTCATTAGTGTTAGAAAAAGGTTACAGTCCAACTATTATTTAGAATTAGAAATTTCATTGGATATTTGTGTTATACATATCCTTTCCAAAACCAACCATGTCATGGTCTCATACATGACTAGATTTTTTGGCATCCATTCCTATAAAAAATTCATACCTTTTATTGTCTTTCTTATTAGGTCATAACCAATTAACATGGCATGCTTCTATGTCAGTGTATGCATTCAAAAGATAAAATATTTTATAATTACTATAGGCCTTCAACCTTTACCACACCCAATGGTATTTTATTCACATCAATACATTCAACTAATACAACAATGTGATTTTATAAAATAAAACTGGATGAGGAAATTCTTACCTAAATTCCCTTCATCAATTATGCAATAAAGTACATAAAACTCATACCTGCATAGCTTCCATTAAATGAATTTAATGCTACCTGGATAGTTGATCACAATAAAATCTCGCATGCTTCTATTTTAAGACTTATAATCCACTCTTCAGCTCTATGTTGCTTCCTTCTATATGCAGAAACATTAGTAGCGGCACTTGCAAACATGAAAGAATTCTCTCTTTCCTGGTACAACAACCATCATTAGTTACTTTCATATTAATATATATTCAACAATACACTAATCCTAGTCTTATTATTTTATATATGTATATTAACAAATTGGCATTCATCAATTCATATTGTATGCAATAATAATGCATCATTAGCATGCTCCTAAATGCATTTGCATGTCAATTTCCTATAGTATGTATGGTTGTCCAACAAGCCATAACATAATTGTTGCTACAGTAATTGCATCGACCTCTTTCTCTATGTACCACTTTTCTTTGTTGTTCCTAGAAGTCTCCAATTCTTCGTGGATTCCTGAATCTTCTTGTGTTCTTAAAAAAGAAAACAATGTGCCTGATTGTTCTCTATCTTGAGTACTTTTCCATCCCAACCTTTCTTATCTACTTTGCACACTTGTAGCCATATATTATGCTGATATTAATTTTCAACATTCCACTAATACTTGGATCTCTTTGATCCAAATCCTACATGACCAAATTACATTTCCATCCATGTTCTCTAATTAACCTTGGATATTTGATGCTAATTTATGTATTGAAACGGATTGATTTAGCCTTTCCTAGACTAAACATATCAACACTTGGAGTTGCTTACTGAACCATTACTTTCTCCTGTCCTGACCCATCTGATTTCAACCTGACTTGCATAATCAACTTCCATCATGCCATATTGATGCACATATGCCTTCTTCTCCATGTTTGAATCATTTTGGATTAACATCCCAATGTACCCTGTCAAAGCACTCATCTCTTGGGAATGTACTCAGCAGTCCTTTACATTGTTGTCACAGTTCCTCAAATATTGCAGAAGACTATATATAACTTGGTTTCCATCTATTAGTACCTTTCAACTATATTAATTTATTCATGAACTTCACCCCGTCTCTAATACATTTATCTTTGAGTAATTCTTCTGCTAGGAGTTTTATTGCATCATTCTAGATCTGATATTTCCATAGTATATTGTTTTATGCCTCCACCGACACCCCTTAGTTATGTGCACCTTCATTTCTTTACCCTTGAAGTGATGCATTTAATACCATGCTTCCATTGTGCACTCTGATAAACATAGTGGAAGCATTACTCTATAATTGCATAGCTAATCCCTGCAAATGATGCACTATTTATCCATATATGCATTAAGCCTCTCTCTTTATTTGATTACTATCATTCTGATAGTCAATTCCTTTTATAATATATCTGACTCCAATGTATTTCTTAATATGTATATTGGTTTCTTTGGGAGTGAATGGACTTTCACTATTTCATTCACTACATGATTTATTCCTTTCCCCAGATTCCATGATTTATTCCTTTCCCCAAATTCCATGAGTTGACTTCCTGTAGTGGCTTCCCAAGAATTTATGACTGCACCTAGATTCATACCTTAATATTTTGTAGTATTGGATTTTGACCATCTTATGAAATATTTTTTTCATAGCACTCTTTTCCTGAGTACCTCTTCTTGTATTTAACTAAATTTCAACCTTCTTGTGCTCACCATCAAATGTAGGAGGCTTGATATTTTTCATTTCTCCTTGTAACTCATCCACCCCAGACCTCCTCTTATGTTTCTTGACAGGGGATGGACTTGAGCTACTATGTGCTCTCCTGGTGCAATGCCCTGGGGAGTGATGGTGATGTCTACCAACACTTCTTTCTCTTCTCCTATCATCATGAGACCTGTGACTTCTTGATTTGCATGAGTCATTCTCCTTATCCATCTTATTTTCTATTCTGCCCAAGCTTTGCATTACATTTATTTTGAAGTCCTCCTACTTCTCCTTGTCTTTCATAAGCCTCTCAATATTGGGTTTATAACTTTGGACATCCTTTTGAAAACTTTTAATGGTCTCTACCAAGTTCATGCTTTCTTCCTTTTCTTCCCCATGCCCATTTGAGTTTGTACCTTCATTACCCATATTGACATACATCCCTCTAATCTCATCTTCCTGCATGTAAGCCCCTTGTGTATATTCCATGATTTTTAACTCTGTGTTGATTGCATTCTAATCTAATTGTTGTTAACTCTGCAAAATGTGCAACCAACATAACATGTTAGGCTAATTGATTTATCAATTTCATGAAATTATGAACAATTATGGTTCAATAATGCATTAGAATTCGTTCTTCAGATTTCCTAAAAAAATTGGTTTCCCAGATTAAATTTTTAGGTGAACATTTATATTCTGCTATCCAAGGCCTTTCCAATGCCTACTTCCATGCTCAATTCTGAGTCTTGAGCAGAAAGTTATGGTTATTTGAAAAATTGTCCTTTCTATGAGGGAAATCCTTGTACATGTGATCTTTTTCAGAAACCGAATTAGTTCTTAGAACTATGTTGGATCCTCTCTTAACGTTCACAGGTCCCTTTTATTTTCCCTGAAATGCAGGTCCATACAATTCAGAAACCCGCAGGCTCCTTCTTTAATCCCCTTTCTATCTTAAATTCAATTTTTGGGCACTAGCCCCTTTACTTCGGCCCAAATATCATGTGACCGTGGGATAGGACCATAAACTTACCTAAATGGTTCTTATCTGGTGCTTCAGTACTCCAAATCTCTAGAACTTAAAACTTCAAAGGTTTCTTCCTCTACACACTCCAAATCCCCCAAATGTCGAATTAGCGAACACCCGAACGAGCGCTTCTCCGGAGCTTTGGGGCTTCAGTCCTTTAGAGATTTGGGATTCTGAATATTTTCCAACACAACACAAAAATCCCCCTGAAAAATGAAGTGGAGAACCCCTAAATGGGCCCTTCTTTATAGCTTTGTTACTCTGGCGTTCCATAGCTTCGGAAGAATTCTCAACACAACACCACAATTTACCCGAACGTTGAATTGGAAAAATACTATGGCACTCTATGGATCTACAGCTTCGGGTGTCGGAGTATCTTACATCACAACACTCCACTTCCTCCGAACACCGAAGTGGAAATCCCCCGAGGGGTTCAAGAATCAACAGTCCATGCTCCCTGCTAAGATCTACAGTCAATAGGAGCTCTAAGACTCCGGGCTTTTGGATTTCCTGTGACGCCAATGCACAATACCTATGAACCATCGAACACTAAATTTGAGATCGATGAATCTCACCCCTCCTGTATCCAATGGCTAGGATCCCCTCCAGAACTCCAGGCTTTGGAAGTTTTGATACTCCAATGCACCTTGCCTCCCAAATTTCTGAATGTCGGACTCCCAAAGAGTTAAGATCCACGGTTCTTGTGTCCCCATTAACGGACGACTTGGATTGACTCCAGGCTTCAAGAATTTCAATGCCAACACACCTTTTACCCACAGTCCCCTGGATTGATGAACTTCTAAATGTTTGAAAATATGTTGATACGTGTCCTAGTCGACCAATGGTCTAGATTTATTCCAGAGTTCGAAACTTCGAGAGATTTTCCTCCTGGCAACACAAGAACCTGTTTCTCCCAGATTTTCAAACCTATGAACTGTCGAGTGTCCAAACGGCGATCCATGACTCACATTACTCTAACTTGCAATGGCTAGGATGCCCTCCGGAACTATGGGCTTCGATATATCTGAGGCTCTAACACGCGTTACCTCCCAAATTGTCGAACGTTGAACTAGCGATAGGCTGAGACCTACGGTTCATGTGTCCCCATCAACGGATGGCCTGAATTGACTCTGGGCTTTAAGGCTTCAGGAATTTTCACGCCAGAACACCTTCCATCCACAACCCTTTGGAGATCTAAATATCTGTACACTTGATAATCTGTGGACATGTGTCCTCCAACAACGAACGATCTGTATTGACTTTAGAATTCAGGACTTCGGGGAATTATTCTCTTTTGCGCAAAAATGACCCACTTCTCTTGGAGTGTCAAATCTATAAACTGTGATATCTACGACTCACATTTTCCTGTGCATAGATCCAACGATCATAGATTCCTCCCCAAGATCTATGGTGTAGATTCACTCGGGGACTTCAATGCTTTGGGGATTTTTCCTCTTTCATGACAAATGACTTAAAAAAGATGGAGCGGTGAAGCCCGAAGGACATGGGGGGTTTAACATCCATACTTATTACCTTGATCTGACGGCCCTTGTTTTTCTACACTCAAATCTAGCAGCTAGGATCTTATCTCCTCTGCAGTGTGCTCTACTCTTGTCTGGGTTTGGTCCAATGGACCAAATCTAATTTGGCGGCCCAATTCAATGGTTGTTGTGGTTTCTCGAACTACTACACCTCCTGAGATTTTGAACACATTCAAGGTGTTTTCTCAAATCCCTCCTAGAACCCATGGACACACTGTAACTCGAAATTTGGTTATGTTGAAAATGACTCTCTATGAAATTTCGCTTCAATTTCAACTTCCTCGGCCCATCCAGGCTCAATGTTGAAAATCGGAGCTCTAATACCATATTGTAACATCCCCAACCTTCTGTTGGGCTATGCCACATGAAAATTATGAATTGTATACAATATTTAAACACAGAAATACTCTGCAAATACACAGATTTATACAGAATAATAATATAAATACACTTGCAGCATACACAGGAAAAACCCATAACAATAAATGCATAAATAATAATGTAGCATGTAATTTAACACACATTTGACACTTATCTTGGTAAAAATATCACCAACTGTGTGTAGAACTTCCACATTCCTCCCATCCATAGAACACACTACTCGTAATATCAACATAGGGTCACCCATGAGCTGGGGCTAAACTCTACCAGGGAAAAGGAAATACTAAGCCATTCTAAGGTCTAACCAGCAACATAATTACTCAGTCCAAGGTGCCCAATTACTAAAACTAGCCTATAGTCTCTCATTCCCCACATGCATGTCCCACCCCAGGAAGTGTGCCCTTCTTTACTTAGCATTCCTGTGGCTACCTCACTTCCCTTCCCGTGCTTCAACAACAGGTCGTAAAGGAAGTCTCAAATCCATGTATCTATTTCCCAATGCACCAGGGAATAATTTCGAGTAGTTTCTTTCTTAGAGAAACTACTCAGGGGCCTAACAACCTACTTCTTCGATATATAAAATCTCTCACCCAAAGAGAAATGCCTACGATCCTGACAACTCACTTCTTCGACCACAAACCTGACAACCTGCCTCTTCAACCTGCAGTCAAACCAGGTTTTTTGTTTTCCACATCGTCAAGCTTCCCAAGAACCCTTCTCTTCAATATCCATCGAGCCTAACAATCCTCAGCATCCATCCAACTCTTAAGTTAACCAAGTACATGTACATGTATCGTTACAGTACTGATTTGGGTAAGGTACAGGTATGATTCTCGTGACAGAGAGGTAGGGAGGACAGCTGAAATCTATGAGTCTAGGAAATGGAGGAATGAGGGCATACCCATGGTAAGAAATGAATGTTACCCCCCTCCAGGAATCATGAGAAGATCCCTAAATGAATATCGCAGAATAATGGAGTGTAAGATTCCATTTTCCTAATAATGACAAGATCCCCCAAAATACACTAAGTTTCCCAATATATCTGCATGTCCCCTATTGGACACTTGTCTTCATGAAGCTTCATGATCTCCGCTTGTAATTTTTTCCCTTCCCATATGAACTTAGGATAACATAAAATTATATCCATACCTTAGACTTTAGAAATAATAATATAGTATTCCTTTGGGATTAATCCCTCTAGCTTAGCCCCTTCCTAGACACTTATATCCCTTTCCCTTCCTAGTGGATTTTATCCCCCCATACTCATTTGTGGCTCGGTCTCCAGCAATGATGCA
Source organism: Picea engelmannii (assembly GCA_009831015.1). Taxonomy (NCBI): domain Eukaryota; kingdom Viridiplantae; phylum Streptophyta; class Pinopsida; order Pinales; family Pinaceae; genus Picea; species Picea engelmannii. The sequence continues at coordinate 1,184,648 of ML777981.1, forward strand.
ATTTATTAATGATATGACTATTTACATATTACAATATAGGCACTATGGCCTTTAACATTCAGGCTCCCTAGCCTAATAATCATATAAGAATTATAGCCTATAATAACTTGGCTCACCAGCCGATAAGAATATTTACATTTATTTTTACAATTGGGTTTTATTGTAGGGGTATTACATTGATTAACAAGGAAAGTATCATGCTCAGTGGTGTTGGACACACATAAGTATTCTAGGCAGAGGCAGTGGACACTACAAAATATTTGGTGAATATGTCTCCTTCGTCGACACTAGTTGACTCAAGTCCACATGAGGTATGGTCTGGTAAGCAGCCTTCACTTTCACATCTCAAAGTATTTGGTTTTTATGCATTTGTGCATGTTCCCAAGGAAAAAAGGAGCAAGTTGGACAAGAAGGAAGTCAAGTGTATTTTCATTGGATACAAAGAAGGAATGAAAGGATATATTCTCTGGGATCCTGCATCAAGGAAACCAATGTACAGTCGAGATGTGCTCTTTAGAGAAGTTGGAAGGAAGTCTAATTATGAAGTGATTTAAACAAAGAATGATCCAAATAAGGCAAGGTTTGAACTGAGGAACGGAGAAAAAGATGATTTAGAAGAGTCGACTAAATTAGATGAAGAGGTGGAACAACTAACCTCGGCTATAAGGAGGTGTGAACGAGTAAGAAAACCAATCGAAAGGTATAGTGTTCTCAACTTTCGTTCCACATTTTTTTGAAATTCCACTAACGAGGAGCCCGAGTTATCCATAGAGGAAGTTGACTTGACAAAGGGTAGACTCTGGAAGGATTCCACGATCGAAGAGATGAAATCCTTGCATAAGAATGAGATGTGGGATTTAGTCGAATTACCTAATGGAATAAATCCCATCAGTAACAAGTGGGTATTCAAGAAAAATATGAATGCAGAAGGTCAAGTCAATAAATTCAAAGCTCGATCGATAGGGAAAGGATATTCACAAGTCAAAGGAGTCAAATTCAGTGATATTTTGTCCCTTGTTGCAAAATTAATTTCCATTAGAGTACTAATGTTTCTGGTTGCATCATTTGGTTTGGAAATAGAATAGATGGACGTGAATACAATGTTCCTATTGTTAAATTTTGCAACATCGACAGTCATTCTCCAATGAGAGGCCATATGGGCCACCCTGAGGCTAGCCAGGGAGATTTGGAGAATCAACCTTTCTTGTGAGGTATTGACAAAATCCAGGAGGAACGTACAACCTCCGTGAGTCAAACCAAAACTCAGGACGAACAAGATGTTATGTTAGTCTAATGCAAAAGTCAGGGGGGACATACAACCTCTGTAAGAATAGACAATCTAGTGAAAAATTCAGGGGGGGCATACAACCTCTGTGAGCATAGACAGACTAGTGCAATAGTAAGGGGGAACATACAACCTCTGTGAGCCTAGTCAAACCTTGTGAGCCATGAGAAAAAGTCAAGGCATTTGGAAAACGTTAGGTTGAATATAAAATTCCTATGAGCTAGAAACAAACGATATTCCTAATATTGCAAATGATATAAATGTATTGATCTAGTGCATTGCCACATGTAACATTATCCACCGTGAAGAGAATTTTGAATTTCCTTGTAAAGAGTCAAGTTGTAACTGAAGTCTTAAGTCTAGTTCTACTTTAGAACTAAAGTATAATGTTGAGTTGCAACTAAATTCTTAAGTCTAGTTCTATTTTAGAACTAAAGTGTAATGTTGAGTTGCAACTAAAGTCTTCAGTCTAGTTCTATTTTAGAACTAAAGTCTAATGTTGAGTTGCAACTAAAGTCTTAAGTCTGGTTCTATTTTAGAACTAAAGTGTAATGTTGAGTTGCAACTAAAGTGCAATGTTGAGTTGCAACTAAAGTCTTAAGTCTAGTTCTATTTTCGAACTAAAGATTACTAGTATCAAGACTAGTTCTATTTTCGAACTAAAGTATAATGTTGAGTTCTAACTAGTCTCAAGTCCAGTTCTAAGTTTGAACTAAAGTATGAAGCCGAGTTATGATTAACTCATGCAAACATGTTACTATTTAGATCCTATCCTCTTCCCCTCTTCAGCCTATATAAGCAGAGGTCGAACCCTCTCTTCTACACAGTTTTGATATGCAGGTTAAGGGAGAAGCAATAGAGGAACATATCAGTGATAAAGAATCATCATACCAAAGCAACATATCAATATTGTATATCAATAATAGAGGCATCATATCAAAGGTGTATTTCATCAAGGTCTCTTAGGTCTTTGTCATGTTAGATTTATCTTTTCAAGATATTTAAGAGAAAAACATTCATGGTGGATATTTGTAAGAGATCTTGCAGTATTAATGCAATAAAGGAATATCATTTGCTGGGGTTTTTCTCCCTGTACAGGTTTTCCCCAAGGTATATGTGTTGTTGATGTGCATGCTTACCTATATACATAGTTATTGCTATTTGATTATGATTTGGTATTGTTGAAGTGTATTAAGCTGGAATCAAAGTATTGAAGAAAATAAAAGAATTAATCCACATAAGAAATCAAGCTCATAATTTAACATGGTATCAGATCTTAGGGTGTGTTAAGCGTGTTGAAGTGCAGCAGTAGGTACACACAGATCCAAGCTAGCTTTATTAAGTTTCTAGTGTAAGGTCCATGGAATCCTCCATTTCAGTTAGGGCTGAGGATAGGCTTGAAGTTGTTTCCAACTTCAATGTGTGGAAGCTATGGATAACAAATATCTTACAGGAACATGATCTTGAGTAGTATGTGACCATAGTGGTAGAGGAACCCATGAATAATGCAGGAAGAGAGGCATTCAGGAAGAGTCAAGCAAAGGCCAAGTGAATCATCTTTGACTTAGTCAAAGATAGTATAATGCATGTAATGACTTCGTTAATGACTGCCAAGGATTGTATGGATACCTTGGTGAATCTGTATGAGAAATAGGCTCCATGTCAGAAGAGGACACTTAAGGAAAAGATTAAGTATTTGAAGTTGGAGAAAGGTTAATCGGTGACACCTTTCTGTTTTAGGATAGACCAGAACAGGGATCAACTTTTGGTCACAGGGGTGACAGTGGACGATGATGATTTAGTGCAGGCCATTTTTTACGGTCTTCTTTCTTCATGGGAGACCTTCTTATCCAGTGTAAGTCAGAGAGATATTCAACCCACGTTTGAGAGGTTATGGCATGATTGCCTCCAGGAGGAGAGTCCCACAACTACCAGTAGTGAGCCAACGAAAGAAGAGAACTCATCTTTAGCATCAATATTCAAGGGAAAGAAGAAAGGCACTTTCCAGAAAGGCTCTCAAAGGAAGCCAAACACCAAAGGTACATTCAAAGGAAAGAATATTGATACATCTAATATTAAATGCTTTAGTTGTAATAAGTTGGGTCATTTTGCTAAAGATTGTTGGTTTAGAAAGAAATATCCAAGGAAAGGGAAACGTCATGCCTCAAATTCTGAGGATGATGAATCCAAAAGAAAATAGAAAATCCCTTCTAATAAGAAAGAAAATAGAAAATAATATTACTTGGTTTCTGCCTTATCTAGTTCAGTTTTCATGGGGCCGAACACTTGGTTAGTAGACAGTGTTGCATCAAAGAACATGGAAGGGAACAAGGATATCCTCTCATATTTTGAGACAAAATCATTTGCAGAGCAGGTTGAGCTTGGGGATGATAAATGTTACAAGATAGAGGGAGTAGGATCTATCTCCTTCAGATAGGAATCTAGGGCTAGACTTCATGTTTATGAAGTATTGTATGTTCCAAGGATCAATAATAATTTACTATCAGTTGCAACCCTTGAGGACAAGGGATATTGGGTGATATTCAAGGATAGGAAGGCACTACTATGGGCTAAATGTAGCCACTTAAGTATAGCATACCCCATAGGAACTTGCAGTGGTGGAATGTACGTCGTGTCAGGACAGTTGGTTCAGGAATTGGCTCATGATGCGACTAGATCCAGTGAGTTGTGGAACATAAGACTTGGACATCTTCATTACAAAGATATTCTAGATCTAAACAAAATGGTATGTGGCATGCCCTCTATTTCTATTAGTAAATTGAAATTTCTAAGGGATGCATGCTAGGTAAAAATATAAAGAAATCATTTCCTAGTAGTGACAACAGAGCTCATGGCATATTAGATCTGGTTCATTATGATGTATGTGGTCCCATGTCATCTCCATCACTCAGTGGTTGTTTGTATTATGTTATTTTTATTGATGATTACTCAAGAAAATGTTGTATATATTTCCTTAAAGATGAAAGTGACACGTTTGATAAATTCAAAGAGTATAAAGCCTTTATTGAAAAGCAGACAGGGAAACACATCAGAATCCTTAGAACAAACAATGGAGGAGAGTTTGAATCTCTCCAGTTTGAGGATTTCTACAAGTCATCAGGGATAAAGAGACAGTTGACCGTGCTATATAACCTTCAGCAAAATGGAGTTGGTCAGAGGAAAAACAGGACAATTTGTGAGGCAGCGAAAGCAATGATGTTTGACCAGGATCTGCAAAAACATTTATCGGCAGAAGCTACCTCCATTGTCATGTATATTCATAACAATTTTCCACATGCTACCTTGAAGGAAAAGACTCCTGGATAGGTATTCTCAGGGATCAAATCTGAAGTAGGGAATCTAAGGATATTTGGGTGTCCTGTATATATTCATGTCCCTAAGGAAAAGAGGACAAAGATGGAAACATCAGGCAAGAAAAGGGTTTTTGTGGGGTATAGTGAGAACTCCAAGGCTTACAAGATTTATTTACCAAGTCAGAGGAAAATAGAGGTAAGAAAAGATGTGACCTTCCATGAGGAAGCTGCATTTAAGAAATCTAGAGAGCTTCAGCATGAATCAGAAGAAGTTCAGCCAACTTCACCCTCTTTTGAAAATGAAGAGTCATATGATGAGAGGGAGGTACCTCGTGAAGGTCCAAGTAATGAACCCCTAGAACCTATTGAAGTGTTAGAAATAACTCTTGAAGAACCTCCAGCCAAAAGGAAGCCAGGATGGCTTAAAGAAATAGTGCAGGAAGCAGAAAGGATAGCTGCTCCCAAAGGAACTTTCAGGGAAAGGAAGAGGCCTCATAGGTTTGGAGGCTATGTTTCACTGATGAGCAACATTAGTGATGTCAAACCTTATTCATTTGAATAAGAAGATAAATTACAAGGATGGAAGGATGTCATGCTTGAGGCATACAAGTCTATTATAAAGAACAATGTTTGGGACATTGTGCCGAGGCCAAAAGACAAATCATTGGTTTCTTCCAAATGGATCTATAAGATCAAACATGCAGCTATTGGAAGTGTTGAAAAGTTCAAAGAAATATTTGTAGCTAAAGGATTCACTCCAAAAGAATGAATCGACTACGAAGAGACTTTTTCCCCTGTAACCAGGTATACCTCTATCCGAACTATTATTGCTTTAGATTTCATTCTTGGTTGGAAGCTACATCAAATGGATATAAAAACATCATTCTTGAATGGAAAGATTGAACAAGAGGTATTTGTGGAAAAACCAAATGGTTTTGTACTGTATAACAAAGGAACTCATGCATGCAAGCTAAGGAAGGCCTTGTATGGTCTTAAGAAGGCTCCCATAGTTTGGTATGACAGGATTGATGGCTTTCTTAAAAGCATGGGATTTCAAAAAAGTGATGTTGATGCAAATTTGTAATTCAAAATTAGAGGTAACCAACCTGTTATACTAATATTGTATGTTGATGATCTCTTTCTAACATGAGATGAAGGAATAATATCCCAGTGTAAGAGGGAGCTAACCTCAAAATTCGAGATGAAATACTTAGGCTTGATGCATTACTTCCTAGGATTCGAAGTGTGGCAAAGACAAGGAGAGATATTTCTGGCACAAAGAAAATACATAGTGGATGTACTAAAGAGGTTTGGTATGATGGATTGAAAATCCATTTCTAATCTGATGGTTACCAACCTAAGGTAGTTGCATGATTCTGATACAGGTTTAGATTTGGTGAATCCCACCATGTATAGGCAGTTGATTGGATCATTGATGTACATGATCCACACTAGGCTAGATATATGCTATGCAATGATTGCAATGAGTTAGTTCATGACTGAGCCGAGACAGAGACACTGGGTGGCAGCAAAGCACATCTTGAGATATCTCAGAGGGACCATTACTTATGGTCTGAGATATACATCCAGTGGTGGTTTATTTCTGCATGGGTATGCAGATGTTGACTGGGCAGGAAGCCTAGTGGATCAGAAGAGTACTTTTGTATACTGCTTCAGTTTAGGATCTGCTATGATCTCTTGGTCAAGATGGAAGCAGGGATCCATTTCATAGATTACAATAGAGGTTGAGTACATTGCAGCAATTGATTCTAGAAAGGAAGAAGTATGGCTCATAAAATTGGTTTATGGGTTGTTTGGTGAGAAGATCGAGATGACGATGGTTCACTGTGATAATAAAAGTTGCATAAAATTGACAGAGAACACAGTATTTCATGATAGGTAAAAACATATTGACATGAGGTACCACTACATCTGAGACTTGGTCTAGAGAAAAAATGTAAAGCTATAGTACATAGCCATGAGCGAGTAGGTAGTTGATATACTGACCAAGCCTCTGACCTCAAGACAGTTTGTGCAGCTGAGAGGCAATATTTGTGTGGCTGAGAATGACTCCCTCACTGAGAGGGAGTGTTAAATTTGGCAACATCCACAGTCATTCTCCAATGAGAGGCCATATGGGCCACCCTAAGGCTAGCCAGGTAGATTTGGAGAATCAACCAGTCTTGTGAGGTATTGACCAAATCCAAGGGGATGGTACAACTTTTGTGAGTCAAACCAAAATTCAAGACGAACAAGTTGTTATGTGAGTCTAATGTAAAAGTAAGGGGGAACGTACAACCTTTGTGAGCATAGATAGTCTAGTGCAAAAGTCAGGGGGAACGTACAACCTCTGTGAGCATAGATAGATTAGTGCAAAAGTCAGGGGGAACATACAACCTCTACGAGTCTAGTCAAACCTTGTGAGCCATGAGAAAAAGTCAAGGCATCTAGCAAAATTTAGGTTGAATATAAAATTCCTATGAGCTAGAAACAAATTATATTCCTAATATTGCAAATGATATAAATGTATTGATCTAGTGCGTTGGAACATGTAACATTATCCACCATGAAGAGAATTTTGAATTACCTTGTAAAGAATCAAGTTGTAACTAAAGTCTTAATTCTAGTTATATTTTAGAACTAAAGTATAACGTTGAGTTGCAACTAAAGTCTTAAGTCTAGTTCTATTTTAGAACTAAAGTATAGTGTTGAGTTGCAACTAAAGTCTTAAGTCTAGTTCTATTTTAGAACTAAAGTGTAATGTTGAGTTGCAACTAAATTCTTAAGTCTATTTCTATTTTAGAACTAAAGTGTAAAGTTGACTTGCAACTAAAGTCTTAAGTCTAGTTCTATTTTCAAACTAAAATATAATGATGAGTTGTAACTAGTCTCAAGTCTAGTTCTAAGTTTGAACTAAAGTATGAAGTTGAGTTATGATTAACTCGTGCAAACATGTTACTATTTCGAGCCTCTCCTCTTCCCCTCTTCAACCTATATAAGCAGAGGTTGAACCCTCTCTTCTACACAGTTTTGATATGCAGGTTAAGGGAGAATCAATAGAGGAACATATCAGTGATAAAGAGTCAGCATACCAAATAAGCATACCAGTGTTGTATATCAATAATAGAGGCAACATATCAAAGGTGTATTTCAGCAAGGTCTCTTAGGTCTTTGTCAAGTTAGGGTCATCTTGGCAAGCTCTTTAAGAGAAAAACATTCATATTGGATATTTGTAAGAGATCTTACATTATTAATGAAATAAAGGAATATCGTTTGCCGGGGTTTTTCTCCCTGTACAGGGTTTCCCTAGGGTATATGTGTTGTTGATGTGCATTCTTACTTATCTACATAGTTATTGCTATTCGATTATGATTTGGTATTGTTGAAGTGTATTAAGCTGGAATCAAAGTATTGAGGAAAATAAAAGAATTAATCCGCATAAGAAATCAAGCTCATATTTTAACACCTACATGGGGACCTAGATGAATAAATCTACATGAAACAACCTGAAGGATTTGAAGTAAGTGGAAAGAAAGATTTGATGTGAAAATTAAAAATATCCCTTTATGGTCTAAATCAATCACTAAGGATGTGGTACCAAAAGTTTGACACATACATCCTTAGTTTAGGATTTGTGAGAAGAAAAGTTGATCACTGCATATATTCCAAGGAAGAAGGTGGGATTTTCATATATGTAGCATTGTATGTCAATGAATTTTGTTGATAAAAAACATCATGGATGCAATAAAGGAGGTTAAGAAGCAGTTATCCTCCAATTTTTACATGAAGAATCTCGGTGCAGAAGATTAAGAGAGATCAAGCAACTAGAAATATTTGTTTGAATCAAAAGAAGCATATTGAAATAGTTTTGAAACATTTCAACATGCAGGATTCAAAACCTGTAAAGGTTCCAATTCCTATGGGAGAAAGGCTAATTGTTGAACAATATCCAAAGACACGTGAAGAAATAGAGTATATGGCATGTGTCCCCTATGAAAGTGTTGTTGGTAGTCTAATGTATGCAATGGTCTGCACTCGACTAGACATTTCCCATACAGTGGGAGTGTTGAGAACATACATGTCAAAACATGGAAAGGAACACTAGACAACTCTCAAGAGAGTATTCAGGTATTTGTGTGGCACAAAAGACTATGTTATATGCTACCAAGGGAAACCTAAATATGACAGTAAAGTAGATGTACATTGCTTTGACGACTCCAACTAGGATGGATATCTGGATCGATGAAGGTTGACTAGTGGATATGTTTTCAATATGTTATGTGGAGAAATAAATTATATGAGTAAGAAAAAGTGGTAGTAGCCAAGTCAACAACAAAATTTGAATACATGGAAGCCATGCATGGAAGAAAAGAAGCAGTATGGTTGAAATGGTTATGTTCAAGAATTGAGTTTGAGTAGAGAGTTATGAAGATAAGTTCTGACAATTAAAGTGCAATATTTTTGGCAAAGAATCTCGTTTATCATTCCAAGACTAAGCATATTGATGTACAATACCATTTCATAAGAGACGTGGTCGAAAGAAACAAGGTCTTGTTGGAGAAATTAGACATGTTGGAAAACATAGAAGACTCTTTGAACAAGTCTGTTATTGTTGTGAGTCTCTCCTGGTGTAGAGAGGCGATGGGAATTGCTACCCTATGTCTGTGAAAAAAAGTTCAAGAATCTCCTGATTCAGCAAAGAAGACAACAAGTGGTAGAATGTTGGGTTTTTATATTCTTTGCAGTGAAATTCAATTCAAGGTGAATTGACTGGAAGTGGATATCGAAGTTCAAGGTGGATCAACGGGGAAAATTTGAAGTCGAAGTAATCAATAGCAATTCAAAGAGGTAAACCGAAAAGAGGCTAATAGGAGGTCATGTGGAAAACAAATTAAGATTGAATGAAGTTAGACTAGTAGTCGACTACTAATCTAACTGGAAGTCAACTATAACATAATCCCAAGATTCATAGCATTTCTACCCAATGATCTACATGGATCTGTAACCATTTTTGGGTGCCTTTATTTAGGATTTTTCCTTGTAAAGAATATAAATTATCTAGATTTTATGAGCAGAACGAAATAAATACAGATTATTAACAGGTTCTTAACAAAAAATAATAGAGATACAATAAAATTGGTTTTCTATTCAATAAAGAAATAAATTGAAACTGTAAAATGCAGCGGAAACAAGCTTGCTAGAATGGTGGCAGCTTATCTCTGAGAAGAGATGTGACGAATGCGTTCATTTGCAAGAATATTATTACAATGAGGCTCTCAAGGAATTTTTACAATAAACAGGAATGCCAAAAACCCTAGACATCCAAACACCTAACCCTAGGAGATGAAGCGCCAAAAGTCATGAGCACCCCATTTGGGTAAGTTAGTACATAAACTTCCCGGGGTCGTAACTTTTGCATACGATCTTCGTTTTAGGCGTATGATAGCCTGTTGGAAAGGTATCGTCGGGGATATTTATTTTGGGGGAAATATCGAAGGAATCTCCATATTGCTCATTGTGTTTCCAAAAAACATCGTTTAGGGCCTCAAAATAGCTTTGAAAGTGAAAAACTGCTAAAAATAGTAAATTACCAAAATTGCCAGAAACCTGTTTTGTGCCAGTTGGAAAAGGTGGGTGACCACTGATATCCAGTTGGATCAATACTCCATACTTAGTAATAAATGGTCTCCATTTCATTGAGTTCCCCCATTAGATGAGGAGATTTCTTCTAAATTTGGCCCGAGGTGAGCCACTTGCCTTGGTGCAGGAGTTTCCCTACTTTGATGACTCGATAAAGCTAGATCCTTTGTTGTCAAGTGACCTTGATCTTTGTGTCCACAATATGATCATTGGATGCCTTTTGTATGTATTTGGCATTGATCTATGTTCGTGTCAGTTGTTCTGCTACTTCTGAGGTGTACAATAATGGTGGGCAATAAAGGTGAAGGAGATCCACGTTGAACACTGGGTGCAGGCCAAGGAAAGGAGGAATGTTGAGGTCAAAATAATTATCCCCCATGGACTTGGTGATGGTGTATGACCCATAACAGAGTGGGAAAAGTTTTTGATGGGGTCCTTTAAGGCGTTCTTTCTACAAGTGCAACCAAACTTTGTTGCCCACCTAAAACTTATGTGGCACCCGATGTTGATCATGGCGCTGCTTGTGCCTGTCATTGGAATTATGTAGGATATCTTGAACCTGTTGGTGGATGAGTTGGATCCGCTCAATGAACTAGTTGTCTTTGTCAGCTTTAGTTGGAGGAGGATATGATTCGGTCGAGGTGACCGCAAGGGGAAGTGAAACATCTATGGGACCCAATGGTTGGAATCCCAACCCCAATTGAAAGGGGTTGTGTTCGGTTGAGTTATGCAGGGATCGGTTGTAGCTATGATGGATATAGGGAAGGCTCTCATTCCATGTGCAAGGGTGATTTGAATTATACCTGCGAAGGATATGCACAATCATTCGATTTACGACCCCAGTTTGGCCATCTATCTAGGGGTGGAAGGACATGGATTTGGTGAGCTTGGTGTCTAGTAGTGACCAAAGGCTCGACTAGAATGTGTTGAGAAATTGACTCTCCCTATCTGCGACAATGGTTTGTGGGATTTTAAAATTTACCCAGAATTGTTCAAATAAGAGCTTGGCAGTGGCCTCTGCTATGATGTTCTTATTGCAGGCAACCAGAATCACCATCTTAGAAAAATGATCAACAACCACAAAAACACAATCATTTCCTTTCTTGGTGTATAGGACGCCCGACATGTAGCCCATTGATATGGATTCCCTGTAATCATCCCAAGCCATTATGCAAGGATCATCACTGTTTTGGTATCTTTTTAAAACTTTTTCCTGGTTGTGGTATTTCGTCAAACAGTTTGTTGATCTATTTGTTTAGATGTGTTTATATGTGTGTATGCAGCAAATAACAGAAAGAGATAACCATGGAACATACCTCAACCAAATGCAATAAGATAGACAAGCCAAAACATCTCAATTCTTCTTTATTCATAAAATAGAAGAACCTGCTACAATGGAGATGTCGATCTATAATGCTCAACAGATGGCCAAGGTGATAGACAATAGATAAAAAGTATGAGCTGCTACAAAATGCTCCTGCTGATACAAAATGAGCCTCCAAAGGCTAGATAAGAGATGAAGACCAATGCCAAGTGCCAAACCCCTCAAGCTGGACGATGCCACACTCTGCTGGATAACTAAAGCTCATCAACAATTCGGCCTTGGTGCCAAAGATGTCCAACCATATCAAGAAAGGTGTCAAACAGTAGATCGGGTGATGGTAAGAATAACCCAGGTGCCCGAATCTCCAAGATCCCTCTCAATCTCTGTAGATCTGAAATCCCCCACTGAATGGTGGGCCCCACTGGATGACTGAAGCCCTAGATAATTCGTCCCTGTTGAAGGAGGCCTCCAAATGCTATGAAACTCCCCAGGAATATAGATCGGGCCACTGCAAGTCACTAGGTGAAGTCTCAGGGTCATATCTGAAGTGTAACCCCTCCAAACGGACTATATCTGGATCTCAAAAACGCCCTCCTTCTCCTCAATTCGTCCCACTACTCAAGAAATAATCTGAGCCATAAAACTATCTCATAAAGCACTAGATCTGATGTCCAATGCCCTACAATGAAAACCCAAGTGATAGAATCCTCAACAGCCTGACCAAACTCCTACAATGAATCCCTCTCCAAAGATGGTGCGCCCCTCTTGCTGGAAACCCTCAACTGGTGCGCCCTCTCTCTATCTGCACATGAAACTGATGTAGAATCCTCCTGCAACTGAGTAGATCTAGATCTAGAATGGTGTGGGAGAGTATTGCATCTCCAAGACCAAGATTGGGACAAGATAGGTGGAATATTTCACCACTGAATCGTCCTCTAGGGTTTGTTATGTCAAAACCCTCAAAACCCCCAATGTTGAGCTCACTAGCTAGAAGCCAGAAATCAAAGTAAGATCATACATGAGTGAATGAGAAGAGGCCCTTGCATTTCTTTTATACTTTTTGGCTCACCTTGTCCCTCCAAAGTGACTTTCATTTTATTAATATTTAATTAATTAATTAACCTTTTTACCTTTGAAAAGATCCTTATCTCTCCTTGTGGCTTCCCTGGCCACTGAAAGTCACTTCTAGACATCCCATCCTGTAGTGTTTCTCCTCCCGATTCCAATGAGCTATTACACTGAGAGGTTCCTCCAAGTAATGTGCCCAAAATGACCTCTTCAGTGAATTCCATTGACTTATAGCTCAAAATAGTCAAAATCATGGAAATCGTCGGAATGCAACGAAACCAAAGCCAACCTATGCAGAATGGATCATAATGATAGAATATGATCATCAATGCAAGATGGACCCCACAATGCCTCTCAAATACCCTTTTACTCGCTCTAGCATCCATCTGGCTAATCTGGTCATCATAAATCTCTGCCCTATGATGATGTCCAAAAGTGGGGACATTACAGTCCTCCCTGCTAGAAAATTGCTTGTCCTCAAGCAATACCAAAATCACCCAAAGTAAAATACTAGGATCCCATGTACACCTATGGGATACATAGTAGAACCCATCCAACGATGAACAATAGCACACTCTACCCCTTGGATCCCATATCAGGAAGTGAACTGCAATACTCTGTGAAGAACAGTCCTGGAAGATATCAACCCCGTGAACCTCCTACACCTGACCCATGGCCTCATCTCGGAATGATTCCATCCTCCAAATATCTACCAATATCCACACGGTCTCCATCAACTGCACATGATGATGCCAGAATGAGGTACTGCAAGATCTTTGTGAGGCACCCTCAAGCGTTGTGCTAAATGGAAAGTTAGAATAACTTTCCCCTGCAATGGTCCACTCTCCCCTGTCGATCAATGAATTGCTCAATCCTGCAATCCCTAGGTCCCATTCTAACCTCTGTCGATGATCCTCCTACTGACACTGCACTACTCTGTCCACGACTGTCTATCCCCTGCATACATACAGGATCCTCCTCGCCGGGATCCTCAAGCTGAAATACCTATGACCACCGAACCTACTGCCCAAAAACTGTATCGGCATAGACAACTATGTAGAAGAAGTACATGTCCAAATGTCTCCATGCCCTATCATGATGATCAAGAGGAAGAAAAGGTCTCGCCCTATAGGACAAGTACCTTTCGACCCACTCCAAACCAACCCAAGGTGGAGTGTGTGGTTCTCTGGTGCCACCTGGGTCGTCATGTAGTGAAACATCCTGCTAACCAAGTGAACTCCCGGATACCATGGAAAAATTGGTAGTTTATAACTTCCAGTCTCTACTAGATGCTCCTGTGTTGGGCTGATCACTGTCGGAATCCCACTGCGCTCATCTGTCATCACCAGGTCTATGATGCTCACCATCACACACCAAGTCTCAACTTTCTATCTAACACGGTCCACCTCTGACCTGTTGTATGTCGTAAAAGTACTCCTGTCATATAGTCTCGGCCTACTCACTCTCCATGCTCCCATCCATGGCCTATACCTCCTCATGTTGTTGTCTATGATAAAAGTGTCAGGACAGGCTAATAGAAACATCTGCAGCTGACTGTAGGATTGGGAGGTGTCACATGATTTGGTCAATCCCAATGATTCGACCAGAAGCTCGTCCATCGGTATCCATGAAAGATGCTCTCCTGTGGTCATCACCGATTCCCAACCATCCAATACAACCAGAAGTAACCCCTCTAACTACTGGTCAACCAACCTCCATCTCTCATCTACCATGGAACTGCTGAAATGGTGAAGGCAATCTCCCACAACTATGTGCTACTGCAGAGGAGTGACATCTACATACTCCCCTGAGTGTGTCTCCTCCCTGCAAGGCACTATACCCCTCTGAATGCCACCATACACCTCGACATCTCTCTGTGAGCTATCACTCATCACGGTATGCTCCGGCATACTCATGTCATCTCCCGCAAACTCATGTTGCATCATAGATCTTGGGCGTAGGGCTGGATCAAGCTCTATATGGAGATCAACCACTCCCAAGACACAAATTGAAGTGTCCCTCATCGACTGGTGCTCCTCTGTTAGATCATCAACATCCTATGTCAACGTGAGTGACTGATACATATTACTATCCACTAAGACAGATGAAGTGGATCTCTGACGAATCTCCTCAAGAGACCCATCTGATATAGACTCTGATTCTTGAAGGGCGGTCTGTGTGCCTCTCAAGAATCCTCGAGTGCTCTCCAACTCCCAAGTGAGTCGGTCTATCTCCAACTCCTGTCCCCTCAGGGCCCTATGATACAACTTGCCAATCCCTAGTAGGTAGTCTTTGTCTGTCAACAACTGCTGGTAGTTAGTCCTCATCATAGACACTCTCTCCCAGAGAGTGTGAAAATCATCCATGGAAAATCCTCCATTTGAGCTACCATGTTCCACTGATGCTCTCCAACCGTAATCTGCCATCACTGCATGCATGTCATCAATATGTCTAGTGGCTGCCCTGATCATAGCCTCACTAACTCCTAACTGTGCTTCTAAGTGGTGTGACTCCTGATCATAATCATGCTGGGGTACCCCCTCATGCCTCTCACTGCTATTGCCATCACTAACAACACTCTCTGCAGAAGATAAAGTGATGAACTGCCTGTTGTCTTCTGTTCCACTAGGTACTCCTGTATACCACTGCATCCCATCACTAGATGCCATCTCCCCCTGACTCACACTGTATTCTGTATGAGCAGTTGTATCCTCCTGTGCACTCAACTTGCTACTATCATCTGTGCCTGGATCCCATATAGTTGTATTCAGACATGTGCTATCATCATCCTGATTGCCAAAGAGTGCATCCTCATCCATGCAATTTGATTCTGGAAGTAAGTGCTCCATCCACCTATCAACCTCTGCCATCTTCTCAACCAATGGAGTCTCCAATAGCTATGACTGCATCTCCTATGACTGACCTGTATGTGTGGGGTCAACTGCATGTACGTCCTGTACCTCCTCCTGGATTTGTGGGTCTACCTGTCCATGGTGTGCATCCCTCACACTAGGCTCATCCATCATACCTGATGTGCCATTGATATCCTCATCTGAAGTGGCTATCATGGGTGTCTGAACAGGTGTCAGATGTGTCACGGCCCCCATAGGAAGCTCATCATCTCTAGGTGCTAAAACCTGTGACTCCTCACTAGTGTCACCACTCTGCTGAGGCGTAAGGTCATCAATGGTATGTGACGTGTCTGCTGAGACACTGGGGCTATCATCCTATCCATCCAGCTGCCTATCCACTACACAAGGGTCATCCTCCTCCTCACGCGTGCAAGCATCACTAGCCTCTATGCAAGATTCATCATCATTATCCTCTGAGGTAGAGTCACTATCACTAGCCTCTGTGCAAGAGTCATTGTCATCATATGACTGCTCTGAATCTACATCTATCACTCCATCCTCACACACCTCATCCTCACTTTCATGAAATGACTCAATAATGTGCTCCCGATCTTTACCCTTGCACCTATGATCTAGTTCCCACGGCCCACTGCAACTGTGGCAAGGTTGCATGCTCCTACTGGGCATGGGGTTTCTCTGTTCTTCCCACCATATAGCTTCTTATTTTTTCTTTTCACCTGCTATGATCATCCCCTGTAAAATATCTCATTTGCTCCAATGGGGATTTCTAAAGGTTGCATATTGTAGGAAGGTTATTGTAGCCTTAGTTTCCTTGCTAAGGCCATCATACATGATCTCCAACCATGGTATTTCAAAGGCTATCTTATCCAATTCTTTCCAACTATCCATTTATCCCTATGGAAGACCTCCTAGGTTTGCAGGATTTAAGCTCTGATACCATTGTAATGATCCCAAGCCATTATGCAGGGATCATCATTGTTTTGGTGTCTTTTTAAAACTTTTTCCTAGTTGTGGTATTTCGTCAAACAGTTTGTTGATCTATTTGTTTAGATGTGTTTATATGTGTGTATGCAGCAAATAACAGAAAGAGATAACCATGGAACATACCTCAACCATATGCAATAAGATAGACAAGCCAAAACATCTCAATTCTTCTTTATTCATAAAATAGAAGAACCTGCTACAATGGAGATGTCGATCTGTAATGCTCAACAGATGGCCAAGATGATAGACAATAGATAACAAGTATGAGCTGCTACAAAATGCTCCCACTGATACAAAATGAGCCTCCAAAGGCTAGATAAGAGATGAAGACCAATGCCAAGTGCCAAACCCCTCAAGATGGAAGATGCCACACTCTGCTGGATAACTAAAGCTCATCAACAATTCCGCCCTGGTGCCAAAGATGTCCAACCATCTCAAGAAAGGTGTCAAATAGTAGATCAGGTGATGGTAAGAATAACCCAGGTGCCCAAATCTCCAAGATCCCTCTCAATCTCTGTAGATCTTAAATCCCCCACTGAATGGTGAGCCCCACTGGATGACTGAAGCCCTAGATAATTCGTCCCTGCTGAAGGAGGCCTCCAAATGCTCTAAAACTCCCCAGGAATATAGATCGGGCCACTGCAAGTCACTAGGTGAAGTCTTAGGGTCAGATCTGAAGTGTAACCCCTCCAAACGGACTAGATCTGGATCTCAAAACATCCCTCCTTCTCTTCAATTCGTCCCACTACTCAAGAAATAATCTGAGCCATAAAACTATCTCAGAAAGCACTAGATATGATGTCCAAGGCCCTACAATGAAAACCCAAGTGATAGAATCCTCAACGGACCAATCTCCTACAACGAATCCCTCTCCAAAGATGGTGCGCCCCTCTTGTTGGAAACCCTCAACTGGTGCGCCCTCTCTCTATTTGCACATGAAACTGATGTAGAATCCTCCTGCAACTGAGTAGATCTGGAACTAGAATGGTGTGGGAGAGTATTGCATCTCCGAGACCAAGCTTGGGACAAGATAGGTGGAATCTTT
>ML777981.1:1202725-1223992 GCA_009831015.1 Picea engelmannii
GCTAGAAGCCAGAAATCAAAATAAGATCATACATGAATGAATGAGAAGAGGCCCAAGCCTTTCTTTTATAACTTTTGGCTCACCTTGTCCCTCCTAAGTGACTTTCATTTTATTAATATTTAATTAATTAATTAAATCACTTTAATTAATTAATTAACCTTTTTACCTTTGAAAAGCTCCTTATCTCTCCTTATGGATTCCCTGGCCACTGAAAGTCACTTCTAGCCATCCCATCCTATAGTGTTTCTCCTCCCGATTCCAATGAGCTATTACACTGAGAGGTTCCTCCAAGTAATGTGCCCAAAATGACCTCTTCGGTGAATTCCATTGACTTATAGCTCAAAATAGTCAAAATCATGGAAATCATCGGAATGCAACGAAACCAAATCCAACCTGTGCGGAATGGCTCATAATGATAGAATATGATCATCAATGCAAGTTGGACCACACAATGCCTCTCAAATACCCCTTTACTATCTCTAGAATCCATCTGGCTAATCTGGTCATCATAAATCTCTGCCCTATGATGATGTCCAAAAGTGGGGACATTACATTCCCATGGCCTGTCAGGAGTAGGAAGAGGGGTGTACAGGCCTTGATTCTTACTGGTCGGTTTGGGAATAGCACAGGTAGTGTAGGACTTGATATACTTCTGACCTCCTGTCGAAGTATTGGCTAGTAGATTTTTTTTTGTAGCATCACCACTATATTTTCGACGCTGGAGTGTCTTGCCATCTGACTATAGTGGGATTCTTAGATCATCTTCGCTCGCTCGCTTGATGTAACATAGATATGGCCTAGACGACACAACAACCCATCCTTAAGATGGAAATTATTGACAACTGTGTTTGCAACCAACATTTGGTAGGTGGTGGAGAAGTCTGGGTCTGTCTCATAGAGTTGGGGCCATCAAGAGGTCTCATGGCTACAAGAGTCTATCTTTATGGTGAGTGTCGTAACTGGAAATCTACTGAGGAAATCAGTGATGTGATTGGTGCATCCTATTTTATACTTGATGTTGAGGTGGAATTGTTGCAAGTATGTGGACAACTTTTGATGACGATCATTCTGCAATTTTCCTTGTGTCTGCATGAATTGCAGTGGCTTATGATCAGTGTGGATGATTGTCTCCTTCCCAAGAATGTAACGTCTCCACTATCAGCAGGCTTGCACAATGGAGTACATTTATTTTTCATAATTAGGGTACTTACTGAAAACATATGATAGTGTCTCAATATGATATTCCATGGGGTGGTCATGTTGGGTGAGAACAATGCCCACAACATAGTCTAAAGCATATGTCTCGATCTCAAAGGGTTGTTGCAGGTCTGGTAGTGAAAGTACTGGGGTTTAGAATAGGTGTTTCTTAAAATCATCAAACAATTGTTGTTGGGATCTACCCCATGCAAATTTCACCTTACCACCACCCCTGGTTATTTGTAAGAGGGCCCATGCAATATGGGATAATCCGAACATGAACCTATGGTAGAAATTGGCAAGGACCAAGAAGCTCTAAAGCTCAGTGAGTGTGGTTTGGGCTGGCCAGTCATGGATGACTTGGATCTTGGATGGATCCACATGTACGCCATGATGATCAATGATGTAGGCTAGGTAATGGATCCTTTCCATGCCGAAGGAGAATTTTTCCAAGTTGGCGTATAGCTTGTGTTGTCGCAGGGTGTGCAGAACTTGTTGAATATGTTGCAAGTGTTTGGCCCAAGCCTTGTTGTAAACGAGAATGTCATCCAGATACACCACTACAAAAGTATTGGTGAATGGTTACAGGATATCATCCATCATCCTCATGAAAGTGGTTGGAGAATTTTTCAAACCAAAGGGCATGACCAACCATTCAAATAGGCCTTCCTTTGACTTCAAGGAAGTCTTACATACATATGTATGTTCTATCAGGACCTGGTGGTAGCCAGACTTCAGATCAATCTTACTGAAGTATTTGGCCCCCGTGATTTTATCAATGAGGTCATCGATTCAAGGAATTGGGTACCAGTTTCTAACTATGATTTTATTCGAATCCCAATAATCAATGCAGAGTCGTCAGGTTCCATCTTTCTTCTGTACCAACACAATTGGACTCCCGCAAGGTGATGAGTTGGGATAGGTGTGCCCCTTATGGAGTAGTTCTTGGATCTGTCACTTGATCTCCTCATTCTCTAATAGAGAGAGGTGATATACTAGCCCATTGGGCAGCGATGCGTTGGGGGTCAGATCGATGGGGTACTTAACCTGGCAGTGCAGAGGTACCCCGGTAGGTGAGGAGAATATATCCAAGTATTCTTACATGAACTTATCTACTTGCTTCTGCTGTGTGGAGAGTTTGGTCACAGAGACCCTGGATGTGGCTGTGATCTTTCTCTTATTCTAAGAGTGAATCACGAAGAAGACAAAATTCCCCATCTGAGATATGACCTTCCTGCATTTCTTAGTAGAGATCAAGGAAATAGCACTAGGTGGGACTGCCTCAGGTATCCTGTACAATTTTCTATTCAAAGTAATAATAACACTACGAGGCCTAGACTCATATACAACATGATGTTTCCATAAATAAGGTTGATCCAAAAGAACATCAAAAACTTCGAGAGGAGAAACATCACACAATACCTCATCTTTCAAAGGCTTAATGTCATACGACAGTCGACACTGTTGGATGATGTGGAGATCGCTTCCTTGGTGGAGCCATCCAACGATGTAGGGTTGTGGGTGCAACGTTGTCAGTAGGGCCAACCGCTTGATGACCCCTTCTGAGATGAGGTTCTTCTGGCTACCTCTATCAACGATGAAGTGTAATGGTGTGCCTTTTACCCACATCTATGAATGGAAGAGATGCTCTCCTTCTGGCTCGTTTGGTTCACCAAGCTGGAGCTTGGTGGTAGTAATGGTGGCACTGGGTTCCATGTCAATGGTCTGTCTTCCCCTTTCTAGTTCTAGCTCAGAGTCAAAACCTGTATTTGATTCAGAGACTTTCACTTCGGCCACCAATGACTACTTTGAGCAGCAGTCAGTTGTGTTATGCCAAGGGATCTTAAGGAAATCACACCACTTCCTGGTATCTTTATTTGTCTTTCCGGTGTCCTTATTTTCTTACGACTTGGCCTGGTTGTCCTGATAATGTCCATATTTTCTTTGTCCTTCTTTCTGTGGGTTGGGGCCGCCCTTTCCTGGTTTTTGTTGTGAGGGGTTCCCAGGCCCAAATTGTCGTGTCTTTTGTTTGAGTTTCTGCTTGATTTTGACAGCATATCGGTAGGTCACACCCAAGGATGAGATGTCCAGAAATTCCATTTTGGTCTGGATGTATCTATGCAGAGCACCACAATACTTGAGTACCATATGTCACTCTGAATATTTGATACCCATCTTGGTGCGCAAGGTATGGAAGATATTTGTGAAATTTGGCACTGCTTGGTCTCTTTCTTGCCGCAGTGTGGTCCATTTGGTATACAAGTCATCATAACTTTTGATAGGGTAGTGTTTTTCCTTAATAAAATCCATGAAGGATTCCCAGGTGGTCATGACTATAAATAATGAGGGTTCCTATGTTTCCTTTTTCTCACAGAACGTTTCCCACCAATCTTTGACATGGGGAATGACTTTGAGGAGCACAAAAGTAATCTTTTCTCTATTCGAAAAGTTATGGACAGAAAAATACCCTTCTATTAGATTCAACCACTTTTCTACGACATATGCATTTATCTGACCTTCAAATATAGGAATATCGAAGTTTATTTGTACCTTGAAGGGGGTGGCACCTCCGCTCGAAGAAGATGCATCGCCTGTTGGTAGCCGCTGAAGGATTTCCGCGAAACTATCCATCATCTCGTTCCTTTGTTGCGTGAGGGATTCCTCAATCAATAGTTTGAAAGGATCTCATGTTCCTTCATCTTTCTTTTCTCCTGCCACGAGAGGTCACTTGGGCATGTGAGATATTTTGTCCTCAAGAGAAACAAGCTCGAGACCCAACTCTTTGTACTCCGACCTCATTGGGAACATGCATTAAGATGACAAGGATCAGACCACTCTAATACCACCGATCTAGATTTTATGAGAAGAAGAAAATGACTACAGATTATTAACAAGTTATTAACACAAAATAACAGAGATACAGTAAAACTGGTTTTCTATTCAATAAGGAAATAAGATGAAACTGTAAAATGCAGTGAAAACAAGCTTGCTGGAATGGTGGAGGCTTATCTCTGAGAAGAGATGTGACGGCTACACACATTTGAAAGAATATGATTACAATGAGGCTCTGAAGGCCTTTTTACAGTAAAAAAGAATGCCAAAAACCCTAGACATCCAAAAACCTAACCCTAGGAGATGAAGCGCCAAAATTCATGTGGACCCCGTTTGGGTAAGTTAGTACATCAAATTCTCGGGGTTGTAAAATTTGCATACGATATCCGTTTTAGGATTATGATAGCCCGTTGGAAAGGTATCGTTAGGGAGATTCATTTTGGGGGACATATCAAAGGAAATCCTATATTTCTCACCATTTTCCCAAAAAACATCGTTTAGGGCCTCAAAATGTCTCTGGAAGTGAAAAAATGCTAAAAATAGTAAATTACCAAAATTGCTAGAAAATTGTTTTGAGCCAGTTGGAAAAGGTGGGTGGCCACCGATATCCACCTGTATCAATAAATAAGGCATCTTGTAATAATATTATGGTGTTGATTATATGTTGTAAATAATATTTTAGATCAATCTAATAGAGTTTTTTGGTCATGTAGATGTAAATCGAATGGCTACAGGGTTGTCCTTGTGTAAAGAAAGAAGGTGTGATGTCGATTGTGTCTTAGGTGTAGACCAAGGTTAGGCATGTAACCTTTTGTTCTAAATGAATAAGTAAACAAGAGAGAAATATGTTGAAGGAATTTTGGTTTTTCTGTTTGGGTTTCCAAGGTAAAATCTTTGTGTATTGTATGTTTGCTTTGTCATTTGATTTCTAGCTTAAATCTTTCTTCCTCTCTTCCATTAGTTTTAGCGTGGAAGTATAATTTCATAACAGATGTGGGATCTATTCTTGAAGGGAATCGTTACTTATATTGACACTTGATGTATGATAAGACCTAGCATCCTATTTTTTATGCTAGAGAGGAGTCACTTTCTAGCATGCCTTCTTTGGTTAAATTACCCAATATTCCTATCAAGTTTTGGATGGATTCTATCCTTAAATCCATTGGAGACATGTGGTTACCTTCATCTCTATATAAATGAGGTATGAAAACAATTGTTGTAATTATGTATTTTGGTTTCTCTAGATCCATGCAAAGGAATTTTCAAAACCATGTAGTTCGTGTTGGGAGATAGGAGTTGTTAGTCCCTAAAGTTTTCCTTGACTGCTAAGGGAAAGCTAGGGCACCTTAGTTATTGCAATGGTTTATGTTTGTAGGTATTTTTTGGTTTATAGGTTGTTTTATGGGTCAAGAAGTGGATGAATTGGACAATATAATTTTCTTGTCACAAAATTAGTTTTAACCACATTCACTTAGTCAATGGAATTCAATTTGATCAACTAGATAATGTGATATAAAATGGAAGAAAAATGAAATTGCAATTTCACCATCTATTCACTTACGAAGAAGATTATTGATCCTAAATATCATTCAGAAACAAGAAATAAATGCTTGAACACAAATCTTGTAGCAAGTGAGTAAACAGTAAAATATTTACTAACATTCAACAAGAACAAGATAAATTAGATGCTTTGCAAAATATTCAAATGTATTCAAGCTAAACAGAAGACGTTTAACACAAAGATGAGAAAGTCTAACCATCAAAATGATTTTTCCATTGAGTTCAAAATATGGTAGAACCTAGGAATTACAATCCAGGACAATATGTCTTTAGCCCCACAAAACTTGAACCCCTAACTCTGTCATCTAAGTTTCCCCTTATACATAGAGTTGGTTACATCATATCCTAACATATAGATACATTTTTTATTGAGTCCTAATATCTGTCTAAAAAACATGATCTGCATTGCATTATAACAATATAGTTCCCATCATCAAGGACAAGTCAAACTGATGAAGTGGAAACTATCGAAAATCTAGGAAAATCTAGAAAAAGTTAGCAAATCAGGAAAAATCAGAAAATCTGGAAAAATCATCCCCATAGATCCATCGATACCTCCTAAATGGTTTAATTTTTCAATTAATGGCTCACTTGTCACCTAATTTGGTCTAGTTTGAAAGTGGGTTTCGAATGGATTTTACTAATTCTTCACATTTTGCTTGGGAGACTCGTTAGAAGTTGGCTTCTAGAACAATCACCTACAGGAAAATTCTGCATCTTTTTCAAATTCTGTTGTAATTAGTTTTGAGCGGGCCGTATGTCCATCATTACATTATGCATTCTTGCAACATGGGCATATTCTTGAGATGTAAATGTTGAGTGTAGCTCATGTTTATTTCCCCCTACTTGATTGAACAGTTGAAACCCTAGTGTAAACATTTATTATGCATTTGAAACTCTATTTTTTAGAAGTATCCCCTGTTTCAGTTTGGTTTTACAAACATCATTTCTCTAATACAGTTTGGTGTTCCTCTTCCTGAGTCTTTTTTTCTATACTTTTCCTGAAATTTTTTGAACATTCTTTTGTAGCCTTCAATTATGCATTTCAAGCTCATAAATTTGTTGCTTTTATCTTCAATATGGGGACCAATAGTGATCGAAGGGTTTTCATCTTCCATATTTATTATATCAGAAAAAAGTAACATGAGAAGAAGGCTGCAAAAGCTTCGAGATTATTTTCTAAAAGATTCATTATTCATTAGTTCAAGGAAAGGTATAAGTATTTTGATCTTGTTTATCTCATGCTCCAAACTGAATGAAGTTAGATGTTTTTCTGTTTATTTTACCTCTGGGACACCAACTTCGATGATGTGTTGTTGATATGATTTTTTTCTTACATCTTTGTTTGTTCCTTGTTGTAACACATGTGTTATCTTGCTTGATCTAGTGTGCCTTGACTCCAGTCTAGGTTGTGATGCTCTTCCACTAGAAATTGATTACAAAGACCTATAGGAAGTTTATTCTTCTTCCACGATATTTCTCCTGTAACAGAAAAATGACAAGCTATTTCATTTGAATGATTTGTCACATCCATAAAGACATATCCCACTCGATTTTGAAAGACATAAAAATTACGGGCAAAAAGATTTAAAATTCCTTCATGGTTCCTCTGGAATTTGTAGCAAAATTGAAACCATTCCCCTTGTATGAACTTCTCCATAATTTATGGGTATGCTTGGAGTATCTCAATTCCTTCAGGATCCAATCTAATAATGTGCCCTCCCTTTTTTGGGGATATTGTTCACTATGGATCATCCAAACTGATTACGATATTGGCTAAACCTGTAAAAAATATGGTTTTCTCCTTCCTAGGGTTTCTGAGAATACCTGTATAGAAAAAAAGTTGAAAGAATAATTGAATTGAATATAGTGTTAAGCTTCCTTTTATTTCAAAAACTTCAAAATGAAATAATCATCAATTTGCATGAACAAATTCGTGGCCCGATATTTGGATTTGAAATGTCAACAGAATTTGATCCAAGTTATTATGCAGAGGGATCAAGCAATAATTTAAACATGACACATTTGAGTACCATAACCATTTTCACAATCCTTTGGCATGATCTCTGGTTTGCTGGCACGATCCTCAGATTTGCAGCACGTTTGAAAATTGACTTCTCATGTGCTAACAAAATAGTTTTATTTTGGTAGCAACTTTGTTTTGTGTTTGATAGATAGGTAAATGTATCGATTTGGAAATAGGAAATAATCATAGTGATGTGACACATTCTTTTCCATGAGTAATTTCAAACTATCCTAAAGAAGAAAATGAAAAATTATTTAAAACAGAGCAAAACACACCCACGAGAGAGATGTATCAAGTATAAAAAGGTGCAACCAACCAAAACAAAAAGTGTTAAGACGTGTTGGTTTTTATGGAATGGAAAAAATTAAGGATAAAAGGTGGTAGTATGTCTAGTTACTAACAGGAGCTACACATAAATTTTAGACTGCATCAATGTCCCTTTATAGTGCTCAATATGCCACGGGGTTTGCCATGGCATGGCTGAGTGCACTCTTCCTTTTCGAAAGATTTCTCAGGAGCGGGAGAAGAAAAATGTGTTCAACTCCATGAAGTCTCAAGATTCACTAAAAGCCATAGGATTTGTGGTTCATGATAAAGTGTTTATTGGAGAGGATGAATCAAAATATTTAAATCCGACTTTGGGTTATGTGTCGGAAATTTCATAAAATGGTCATTGTGTGGGATAATTTACACTAAAAATTCCTTTTAATCATTCCTGAGAAGAAGGTTTCAATGCTCATGTTTATATATTTGGTTTTGACTTTGAACTTTCATCAGCTTAATGGAACAAGTTGGATGCTCTCTTCTATTCTAGCTCTATGATGGCTTGATACTCTAGAAATTATTTTGTCCTCATATTCATAATTTTGTTTATGAGCCAGTCCTCTCATGTTCTAGTTTAAATGAGGTCAAAGGAGAATCAATTCTTATTTCCCTAGAGGGAGAGCTCTGTCAGTATAATTCATTATAGGATCAAGGGGGTGGTCCATGGGTAGTGCATCCTATTCAGGATGGTGTTGGTGCCTCTTATCCTTCGTAGAACGCTAATGTTTTCACTACTTTGGGTTTCTTATCTACATCTTCGAGTCATGATCCATATCTATTAATATCATAGGATCCCAGTAAAATCTAGTAGCAATCGGGGGGATTAGGTTGGTGCATTCATAAGTAGGATGGCCATGTCAAGGTAGGATGTAACTCTACCCTAAGGCATGCACAAGAGTCTTCACGTGAAGTTTCTCAAGGAATAAAATGACTCATGTCTAGGGTTATTAGAGCAAGGATAGTCCCTCGAGTAGGGACCTCATAAAAATAATGTCAGCTAATATGCATGGTCTAGGGGGGAGGTCCAAGAAACTCTCTCTGAGACATTTTTTTGACTTAGAAAAAATGGATATTGTTTTAATTCAGGAGTCAATGGGATGAAGTGACCCACTAATCTCTAATTTAGGAAATGTTTTCCCGGATTGGCACTTGTCTGTGGTGGATTTTGTTGGTATGTCTAGGGGGATTATTATTGGCATTTCATCTCAGTGTGATGACATTAATGTATTCTCCATTTTTTCATTTCTGGAAGTGGAATTTCTTAGCAATTAATTGGGCCTCAAGTTCACCATACTTAAATTATATAGGACATATGATGGGAAATAATCCTTATGTACTCAACTATTTGGTATGAGATATTTAAAGATAGAGAATTTAATAATTGGCATAGACCTAAACTTTACCTTAAGCAAGGAGGATATTCAGGGTCCCACATCCCGTGAAGATAATTTGGCATGCTTGTTTCTAGATAAGTTGGAGGGAGATGGTGTAGTTGATTTCAAGCCAATTATTCTTAAGCCTACATGGAGTAACAACTAAGAAGGGGGATACGAGGTTTCGAAACATCTCGGCCAATTTATTTCTCATCACTCATTACTTTAGGTATTAGATTTGTATTGTTCTTAGGTTGGGGTTGTTCGATGTTTTGATCATTTTTCGGTCATCTTAGAGTTGGGTTAGGAAGAAGTGAAACTGAGAATGTTCGATACAGATTATGTTGATAAATAAATGAGATATAAATGAAAACATAGTACAAACACATAAATATAGTGAAACCCAACTTATATTAATGAATAAAATAGCAAAACATTGTAAAACACAAATTGGCTAGAATTGGGTAGCTTATCTCTAAAGAGAAAGAGATGTTGACTATGCTTTATTAGCAACAAGATTTACAACAAACTGCATTTCTTTCTTAAATAACTTCCTTCACCTCAATTATATATAAGAGAGTGAGTGGAAAATAATTCCTATGATGCATGTGGGATAAATTGGTCTAAGTTTACAAATTACCATAGGCATGTAAAACACTAGTACTTTTGAGGCGGTCACCCATCCCAGTAAAATTCTAGCGCGAGTGCGCTTAATTGCGCAGTTCTAATGGGATCCAGTGCATTAACATTATGTTGTAGGAATGTAAATAACGCCACTAGGAAATCATTACATGATGTCTATAATTAACAAATGGAGATGGAATTATGTTACATTCCCCATCAAAAGGGTGAATATCATGGTTTATCAAAACAATAGGCTTGAAAATGTTGATTCAATGGAAAATGTGGATAGCCACCAATATCCTCCTAGATCATTCCCCCCCCCCCATTAGGAAGAAATGTTCCCCATCTCGTCAAGTTCCCTCGGGATATGGGGAAACTTTTTTTGAATACAGACCTTGGTGAGACTCTTGCATTGTTGAAGTGTGTTTCTTGCTTGTACTTGGTATTATCCTATTCAAGGATGTCATGAAATTATTGTTGGAGGTGTTGGATCCATTCAACAAATCTGGATGCATAATCCACCTTGTTCTAAGTGTGGGAGGACTATGTCAAATAAGATGCAACAGGAAGAGCTATATCAATGCACGATAATGATTGGAGCCTCAAGAACACCTAAAAAGAATTGTGGCCAATAGAGCTATAAAGGGATCTATTATATCTATGTTGAACATATGGAGGACTCTCATTTTCTGGAAGGGAGTGTTTATATATTGGACCATTGAGTAAGGGAGCATTGGGCACCAAGTCAATGTAATGCTTGACTTAGCACTGCAGAGGCACCCCCATAGGCGAAAAAATATATTTGTGCTCCTCTACAATGTTGTCGACCTACTTCTAAAATATATAAAGTTCTTCGGCCAAGGCTATAGTGGTCGTAGTGACCTTTTGTTCACCTTCTGACTGGATAGTGAAGATGGAAAACTTTCTGTTCTGAGAGATCACTTTGCATAATTTTTTTCCAAGACAAATTAAATGGTAGTAGTCAGAAATACCTCTGGTACCCTATAGAGCTAACCTCTTCGAGTAACAATGATACTATGGGGTCGAGACTCACAAACAACATGACATTTCTACATGTATGGTTGTCCTAAAATAACATCATGGAGATCAAGTGGGGAAACATCACACAGTACCTCATCTTTGACGGCCTTGATGTCATAGGGTAGGAAACATTTTTGGCTGACGCAAATATCTCATACCCTGCTCAACCATTCGATGGTGTACGATTGGGGGTTTGGAATTGTCAGAAGCTTCATTATTTTAAAGAAATAAACTAATATCAGGTTATTCTAACTCTTGTTTCCAAAAATGAAATTGATTCAGGTCCCCTTCACCCACATCCGTAAATGGAAGAGGCACTTCCCCTCCTCAATATCCAATGGTTCATCTAGTTGGATTGTTGTGGTTTTGATGGTAGAAGTGGGTTCTACATTGATGATCCATTTCCCTTTATTCTTCTCTAAATCATATTCCAAGTCATGTTTTGATTCTTTTTCTTTGATCTTGGCCACCAATGATTGTTTCAAGTGACATTCATCGTTGTTGTGCCAAAATATTTTGTGGAACTCACACCACTTTTTAGTGTCCTTCTTCGAATCCCCATTACCCTTCTTAGTTGGTAGCTTGGACTGATTGTCTTAAGATTGACTCTCCTTGATTTTCCCTTCGTTAGGGTTTCCTTCTCCATGCTTCTATTATGGTGTATTTCCATACCTAAACTCCTTATTACTCTATTTCTTGAATTTATTCTCTATTTTGACTGCATATCGACAAGTATCTCCTAGTGAGGAGATGTCCAAGAAATCCATTTGTATTTGGATGTACCTATGTAGGCCATTGCGGTACTTTATAAACAAGTGCCACTTAGAGTCTCTGATATCCAACTTTGACCATAAGGTATGGAAGATGTTAATGTACTCTAGCGCCAACTAGTCTCTTTCTTGATGCAGAGTCATCCATATCATATATTGTTCATCTTAGCTTCCAACAAGGTATAACTCCTCCTTGAGAGAATCCACAAAGGCTGCCTAGGTGGGTTTTCTCCCAAATGGTGTAGATTCATTTTTGGTGTGCCTCTCCCAGTAACCTTCCCACGAAGCTGTAACATGGGGAAGGGATTTAAGGAGCACACACTTGATATTTTCACCGTCAAAATGTTTTTGTTTAGAGTAATACCCTTCCATCATATTCATCCATTTATCCAAAGCATATGCATCTATTTGGACTTCAAATGAGGGGATATAAAAAAATTATTTTACCTTGAAAGGTATCACACCTATGAAATGGTTGTTTATTGAAGATGCCTTAGTCACCATTGATAGTCGTTGAAGGATCTTGGAAAATTTGTCCATCATCTCGTACCTCTATCGTGCAAGGGATTCCTCAAGAAACGTCTTGAAATCATATCCTTACCTGCCATATCACTTTTCTTCCGCCATGGGAGGTCGCTTTGGCTAGTGAGGGTGGTAATCTTGAAGTGAAACTAGATCGAGACCCAACTATATATACCTTGACCTCATCAGGGACATGCTCTGAGAAATGACATGGAGCAAACTACTATAATACCACTGATCCAGATTATTTTGAGAAGGAAATGAGATAAGATATAGAAGAAATACAAAAATACAATGAAAACCAACTTCATTAATGAATAAAATAGAAAAACAATGTATAACATAAACTAGTTAGAATGAGGTAGCTTATCTCTGAAGAGAAACATAGAAGAACTAAATTAATACAAATCTATATTATTAACACAGAGATACAATGAACAATAGCAAAGATATAATGAAACTTGGATTCTATTCAATAAAGAAATATGTTGAAGCTATAAAATGCAGATTGAAACAAGCTTACTAGAATGGTGGTGGCTTATCTCTGAGAAGAGATGTGACAGTTGCGCTCATTCACAAGAAGATGAGTACAAGAAGCATCCAAAGGCCTTTTTACATCAAACATGAATGACAAAACCCTAGACATCCAAAAACCTAACCCTAGGAGATGAAACACCAAAATTCATGTGGGCCGTATTGGGGTAAGTTGGTATATCAACTTCCTTGGTTCGTAACTTTTGCATATGATATTTGTTTTAGGCACACAATAGCCTATTGGAAAGGTTTATCTAAGGAATACAGATTATGTTGTCACACTTTGACTTTTTCATTAGTGTGATTGTGGCAAGCCCAAAAAACGTTGTTTAGGGCCTCAAAATGACCTCGAAAGTTCAAGACCCGAAAAGCTAGGAAAATAATTGCCAAAATGAAAACTGCATGTGATCCAGTTGGAATAGGTGGCTGACCATCGATATCCACTTGAATCAATCCTCCCCCCTTAGGAAGAAATGGTATCAATTGCATTGACTTCCCCCATCATATGAGGGAATTTCTGTTGAATTTGTCCCAGGGTAAGCCACTTTCCTTGGTGCAAGAGTTGTCCTTCTTTGACAACTTGATAAAGTTGGATCCTCTGTTGGTGAGTTCCCTTGACCTTTGTGTCTACAATATGATCAGTGGATTCCTATTCCATGCAAAAAGGGTTGAGCTTTGTTGGTTTCAATTGTTCTGCTATCTTTGAGTTGTCCAATAATGGTGAAAAATATGATCAAAGGAGGTCCACATTAAATATTTGGTGCAATCCAAGGAAGGGGGGAATGTTGAGATGAAAATCATTGTTAGCCACATCCTTGGTGATGGTGTAAGGTCCATAGCAGAGTGGATGAACCTTATAATGGGGCCCCATAAGGCGTTCTTTCTGCAAGTGCATCCAAACTTTATCTCCCACCTAAAACTTGTGTGGCACCTGGTGTTGATCATGGTGTTGCTTGTACTTGGCATTAGACTTCTATAACATATCCTGAACATGTTGGAAGATGTGTTGGATCTACTCAATGAACCAACTAACTTTCTCATCTTCAATTTGAGCATGGGGTGAGTCTTCCTCGGTGGTCGTAAGGGGTAGTGCAACATCAATGGGACCCAATGGTTTAAATCCCAACCCCACCTGAAAGGCATTGTGGTCGGTTGACCTATGTATGGCTCTGTTGTAATTGTGTTCAACATAGGGAAGACTCTCAGCCCATGTGTGGGGATGCTTGGAATTGTACATGCGTAGGATATGCATGATCATCCGGTTGACGAAATTGGTTTGGACATTCATCTGGGGGTGAAAGGCAGTGGATTTGGTGAGCTTGGCATCCAGCAGTGACCAAAGGCTTGACCAAAATTTGTTAAGGAATTGGATGTCTAGATCTGAGATGATTGTTTTTGGTATCCAAAAATGTACCCACACTCATTCGAACAAGAGATTGGAAATGGCCTCTGTTATGATTCTCTTCTTGCAAGCGGCCTTAATTTCCATTTTAGAAAAATGGTCAACCACCAAAAAAACACAGTCATTTCCCCGCTTTGTTGAAGAAAGGCCCAGCATGTAATCCATCAAGATGGATTTCCAGGGCCTTTCAGGAGTATTCATATGGGTGTACATACCTTGTTTCTTAATGGTTGGTTTCGAAATTGTGTAGGTAGTGAAAGACCTAATATACTCGTTGACATCATGTCAAAGTTTCAGCCAATAAAAATGTTGTTGCAACACTACCACTGTATTTTCTACGTCGAAGTGTCCTTAGCACCCAAATATAGTGGGATTCCTAAATTAGCTTCACTCACTCACTTTATGGAACACAGAGATGGACCAGATGGCACTGTAACCCATCATAAATATGGAAATATGTGACAGATGTGTTTTCAACCAGCATCTGGTAGGTGGTGTTGAAGTCAGGATCTCTCTCATAGAGTTGGGGCCATCTGCAGCTCTCATGGTCATAAGATTTTAACATCGTGGTGAGTACTACAATTGGAGGGAGGTTGAGGAAATAAGTGACGTGGTTGGTGCTTCATGTCTTATACTTGATGTTGATATGGAATTGCTATAAGTATGTGGAACACTTTTGATGGATGTCATTCTGCAATTTTCCTTTTTTATTCATGAACTGTAGAAGCTTATGATTAGTGTGGATAAATGTCTCCTTCTAGAGAATGCCATGCCTCCACTGGCAACAATATTGCAATATGGAGTAAATTTCTTTCTCATAAGTAGGGTATTTGCAGATGGAATATAATAAGGTCTCACTATGATAGGCCACAAGGTATCTGTGTTGAGTGATAACTACACCCATAGCATAGTCTTAAACATATGTCTCTATCTTAAAGGGATGTTGCAAATTGGATAATGAGAGCACTAGGGTTGAGCACAAGAACTACTTCAAATCATCAAACACTAGATTTTATGACATTCCCCACATGAAATTTTTTTTACCACCACCTCTGGTTACTTGGCTCGGGGCCCATGCAATATGGGA
This sequence comes from Picea engelmannii, assembly GCA_009831015.1. Taxonomy (NCBI): domain Eukaryota; kingdom Viridiplantae; phylum Streptophyta; class Pinopsida; order Pinales; family Pinaceae; genus Picea; species Picea engelmannii. The sequence continues at coordinate 1,218,018 of ML777981.1, forward strand.
GAATCCCAACAAGAACCTGCAATAGAAATTTCCAAGGTCTAAAAATCTCTGAATCTTAGTGAGTGTGGTTGGGGTTGGCGAGTCACAAATGATATGGATCTTGGCAAGATCCACATGCATCCCATGCTCATCAACAATGTATCCTAGGTATTGGACAATGTCCATGCTGAAGGAATATTTTTTCCAAATTTGCATATAGCTTGTGTTGTCGCAGAGTGTATAGAACCTGTTGAATATGTTGCAAGTGTTCCACCCAATTCTTGTTGTAGATGAGGATGTCATCCAAATACACCACCACAAAATTGGTTATTAATTGGGTTGGATTTCATTTATGTTAACCGTTGAAGCAAGACCGGTAGAATATTCTGGTAGCCTCAACAGGATAGTTAAGGGACTTAAGTTTGTTTGATGTATAATGGTATGAATATTAGTATATTTGCAGGTAAGACTATTATATACGAACAATACATGTCATTCCATTTCCAATGATATGTAGAACATCAAATAAATTATCATGGTTAGAGTGTTATGGCCTTGTGAAGTTGGAGAACCATATTCAGTTATCTAGAATCCTCTAGAAGGTCAAAGAAGTCAAATTAATGTAGAAACTCCTAGAAGAAGTTGACTAGTCAAGGTGGGTGAAACTAGGATTTAATCATGAGTTAAGTTTTTAAAATAAGAAAATAATAAAAAATAATAAGTTGCAACTAGAAGTGGAGAGTTTACTATTTGTGGATAAAAGTGGTTAGAAGTGGGTTATCCCTAAAAAAAGGAAGTTGGGTTAAGTTGGTTAGTAGGTAAGCCCTAGAGGAAGTTACTTGGAGAGTATAAATAAGAGATGAACGGTCTCCTATTATCACCTATTGAGCACAATGAATATATATTATTGTGTAAGGTTTATTGTAGGTACTCATTGACACATATTAAGTTAGGAAATTTTTAGGTAGCACTAAGGGTTGACGATGAAAAATTTTGAATTGCAGAAATACTGAAAAAAAAAAACTACTTTTTCAATTGTACAGGAGATGTAGTGGAGAAGGATGTGTACGTATGCGGGATCACAGTATAGCATGGCACATACATTTGGAAAATCCATGAAATATTGATTTGTTGAAGGTACTAGATTATCATAGTTTGAAATCAATCTCCCATGAAGGTATACAGTGATCGTGTACAACAGATCTATCTACAGATTCAAAAGGTACGCATTATTCTTATGTGTAGTTGGATGTTATTATCTCCATGAGATATGGTTATGGGAGTCTTAATTTTTTCCCTAGAGAGTATTTTGGTTGTATGGAATCTATGGTATGAGCTAGATATACAAAAATACAACACTAGTATGTTGGTGTAACACCCCCGAGCCTCCCAGGCAGGGGACTGCCACTTTTTCAACTTTTCTTGTTTCTGATATTTAAAATTGTAACATACCCAGCAATGGACCTGTTGGGCTATGCCACACAGAAACTCTTGTGTAACATCATACATATAAAACTTAAACAAACAACACATTATGCTAATACACAGATTAATGCAGAATTAACAGTAAGCCTATACATACAATATATACAGGAAATACTCATAAATATAAGACATGTACAAATACACAGCATGCAATTGAACACATAATTGATACTTATATTTTTATAGAAGACCACCAACTTCATGCAAACCTTCCATGAACCTTCCAACCTTAGAACATGTTGATCATCACTCTTAGCAGTGGGTCACCCCCAAGATGGGACAAAAATCCACTTGGGTAAATGGATTCCTAGGATAGGCAGAGACAACAAGAAGTTACACAGTCAACAGGAAGGATTTCGTCCCAGGAGCTAACTCACACTAACATCCTACATCCTCTCATTCCCCACATTCCTATCCCACCCTAGGAAGTGTTCCCCTTCTCTACTCAACAGTCCTTTGACTGCCCCACTTCCCTTCCAAGGCTTCAGCAACAGGTTGGACAAGAATTATCAGAGCACTATAGTTACAGTTGGGCTCCCTATGGAAAATAACTTCCCAAGAAACCTCTCTCACCTAGAGAGAGTTGGTCAGAGGACTGACAACTTACTTCTTCAATCCACAGGCCTAACAACCCACCTCCTCAAACCAGATCTTAAGGCAACTAGTTACAGGCTCAGGTTAAAAAAACAATAGAAAACGGATTATGAAAAAGGTGGTGGAATAAACCACACTCAGGAAAGGAATAGGGTGTTTCACATAATGGGAAAGGTATCAATGATGGTCAACAACAAAGTTCAGTTAAGGAACTCTAATGGCCCCAATAAAAGTACCACGTACAACTTCAAGGTTAGAGAGGTCGAACTATGGAGTCACTGGTCAGTATGAGGTGAAATGCAAGGGTCATTGGGGGAGAATGGTTGAGCACGTGAATGGGGAAAAGATGGGAAAATAGACTTATTTCTCCACATATATTTGCATGCTCCATGTTTGACACATGGCTCTCCCACAACTCGTTTTATCTCCACTTGTGATTCATTCCTTCTTCCATGAGACTTAGGATAAAATAATTATCCTCACCATAGTCTTTAGGGAATAATAATATAATATTCTTTTGGAGTTAAGACCTCAAGCTTAGCCTTTTTCCTAGTCTCCTAGCCCTCCATTTCCCTTCCTAGTGGAGCTTAGTCCCCCATACTCTTTTATCGTGGTCGGTCTACATGAAATGATGTATTAATATTAATGATATGAGTGTTTACATATACAAAAATAGGCTCACTGACCTATAGCATCTGGGATCTTCAACCTAATCATCACATAAGCCTCCTAGCTTATAATCACTTGGCTCACCAACCTATAAAACATGTTTACAATTCAGTTGAGGCTCGGTCTTAGGGTATTAAAGTTGGTATTATTCTTTGGTACATCCTGTTGGTTCAAGTGTTGAGACATAGCTAGTATTTCTTGGTACATGGTTGAGGGAGTTTTTGGTTGTGATGAAGTTGTGAAGTTGTTTGTGAAGTTTGAGGTTGCATATTAGTAAGGGTTTGATGTCTAGTCCATGTGAGGATTATTACACTTGTTCATGATTGTACACACATGTATTCCACATGAAAAGAGAGGCATAGATGAACTTGGTTAAGGGATGTATAATATGATGTATGCATAGGGAACAACTACAGATAAGACACATTGATAGGTTGCAGGTTGGTGTGATAGAGGCGGAAAAGTGTTTGAAGTTTCAAAAATGGTGAAAACCCTAGATTTTTGAAGGTGTATACAGGCTGCAGTATAGACAATCCATGTGCATATGTAGGTTGTAATATATACAGGGAAAATACATACACGATCTGCAACATATACAGGTCACGTACCTATTGGATTTTGTTGGCACGGGCTGAGTACAGGTATAGGTTGGTTACATTTCAGTAGCACATGTTGGTTACATGTTTTGGGTACAAATTGGTACAGGTTAATAGTGGTTTATCTCACAGTGATAGTGTGGTAGTGCTTTCATCATTTCACACTTATATTTCAGGGCAGTAGGATGGGGCAAGGATAGGTGGTTGTAGACACCTTTTGGTTGTAGCCAAAGAACATAGGGGTTGTAGACTCCTTTTGGTTTTAGCCAGAGAATTGGGGAGTTGAAGATTCCCTCAAGTTGTAGCTTGAAAATATAAGGGGGTCAGATCCTCCTTCCAGTTGCAGCTAGAGAACAAATGAAGTTGGTGCTTCCAATGAATGTAATTCTTAAAGACATATAAGAAAAATCATTTTGTGGTTTTCTCCTGCATTGGGTTTCCATGTAAAAATATTGGTGTATTGTGTATGTGTATGATTGTTCAATGTTTATAGCTTATTTACTCTACACTTGTTGAATGATAATGGTATATTGATCATAAAAATAAATAAAACTTACATATTGTGGTTAAAAGGATTAAAAAACTCTATTACTGATTCACCCCCACTCTCAGTAATCCAACAATTTGTATCAGAGCATGTTCCTTCGAGAATTACTTTAACCACTGTAAGGTAGATAATGGAGAGAAACAATATGTATAAAAATGGAATACCATTGTTTGATGGACAAAACTATGCATTCTTTAGAAGAAGGATGAAAACATATGTACAAGCCCAAGGATTTGAGGTTTGGAAATCAGTTGTAGATGGATATAAAGAACCAATCATTCTGCCAACAAATGACAATGGAAGGAAACTTAGTATGAATAATTCAAAAGAAAACAATTCTCTTATGAATGGTCTTGGTGATTCGGTATATGTCAAGGTCATGCATTGCAGCTCCGCAAAGGATATTTGGGACAAACTTCATAATTCTTATGAAGGAGATGCAAAAGTCAAGGCAACAAAGCTTCAAACTTACAGAGGTTAATTTGAACATCTTAAGAAGAAGGAAGATGAGAATATTGTAGCTTAATTTTTTCAAGTTGATAAAACAGTGAATGAAATTAGAGGATTGGCAGAAGAAGTTAATGAATCTATAATTTTTCAAAAGGTACTAAGATCTCTTTCGATGAGATTTTATCCGAAGATCTCAACACTAGAAGAAAGAACAGATATGGATTCAATAAGCATGGATTAGCTACATGGAATATTCATAGCGTATGAAATGAGAACTAAACAGGAGAATTTAGTTACAAAATAAGCATCATTCAAAGCATCAAAGAAGTCAAATAAAAAGGGAAAGCAACAGGAAAACTCAGACAGCAACAACAGTGACATCTCAGAAGATGATGAAGAAGTAGCCAACTTCATCAGAAGACTGAAAAAGAGAACCAATGGAAAATATAGAGGTAATATTCCATTGATTTTTTTAATTATGATGGTATTGCTCATTGTTCTAACAAATGTTCCCATAATAAAAAGAAAATAAACGAAGAAGATGATTCAAATAAAAAATAAATGTACAAAGACAATAAAACCAAAAAGAAATTTTTCAAGAAAAGATATTGCACAAAATAAGTTAGCACCTCATCAGACGATGATGGAGACAGTGGAAGTGAGACAGATAGGGTTCTATTCATGGAAGTAGAATACTTCTATGAAGAAGGAACTGAAGAATAATATGAAGAGGCAAAATTTAACTACAGGGAAGAATTGATGAGTTCCATAGAAGTTATAAAAAGGGAAAAGAAGAAAAACAAGTCACTACAGGAAGAACTAAAATGAAAAGAGGAATCTCAAAGTACAAACTCTGAAGAACTAGAATAGATTATCACTAAGTTAAAAATTCAAGTTGAAGAAGGAAAAATAATTGAAGAAGCATTCAAGGAATGGTTAGAAGAAAGAGACTAGATCATTGGCAATTTGGAAGCAGAGATTGTCACATTAAGAAATGATATCCAAAATAAAAACATTAGAATAACTCTAAAGTTTTGGATAACATTATTAACAATCATAGACCAAATCATGACAAGTACAGACTTGGTTACAATCAGACCAAAAAGGGATCAATCTCCAAAAAAACATATCAATAAACACATCCAAGAAGTTATACAGAGACAGTCATAGGAGACAAGAAGCTTTACAAGGAAGATCATAGGGACACTCCTCCACCCAGAAGATTTAGATTTCAGAATTAGCAACAATCAGGAACAAGTAGCCTTCAAGAAGAATAAGGATTCAGAAGATCTTCAACTCCCATGTATCAAAATATCTTCTTTGGTTTATGTTATGCATGTAATAATTTTGGACATAAAGCTGTAAATTGTCGAAAAAATAGCAAAAACGGAAATAACTATGAAAGTCATGGACAAAATAGTTATCCAAGAAGGCCTAGTGAAACACAGTAAAGAAGCTACAACAAATTTGAATCCTTGAGCAATGAAGTGGAATGCTACAATTGAAACAACTTTGGACACATGGCCAAAGATTGTAGATTGATATTTCCTTTTAGAGAATCACAACATAATAACAATAGTCACAAACATGAACCTCAACAGAGAATATGGATAAGAAAGAAAAATTAGTATAAAAATGAAGAATGCACACTCGCT
>ML777982.1:83950-99553 GCA_009831015.1 Picea engelmannii
TCTCTAGCTACCTTACACCAATGAAGAGTGTGGTCATGGACATTGTAGTAGCTGATGTTCCCCCCAAGTTCGGCATGCTATTGTCGAGATCTTGGATTAAAAAACTTGGAGGAACATTACAGATGGATCTCACATATGCCACCATTCCAGTCTTTGGAGGGGAACATAGGAGGTTGTACAGAGAAGCTCAGCTGGCCTACATTGTTAGTGATGAAGCAAACCCCACCAATCATCCTATCTTTGCGCTTGACACTGATTTGGGGTCTAGTTTATTGCAGCTCACTGGTACTCCTGAATATCCTTTTCAAATCGGGAAGCAACCCATATTTAATTGTGAGATACCTGCTCCAACCACCTCTGTTTGGAAGATGTTCTTCAATGGAGCTTCTTCTACCGAAGGCGCTGGCACTGGAGTGGTTTTTGTGTCACCCTGTTAGGAAACCATATCCCTGTCATACAAGCTAGAATTTGAAGCTACCAACAATGTGGCAGAGTATGAAGCTCTTGTTTTGGGTTTAAGGGCTGCAAAAGAAATGGGAATTGAGGAGGTAACAGTGTTCGGAGATGCTGAATTGATAATCTAGCAAGTCAGAAATGCTTATCGGGCTAAGCATCCTCGGCTCAAGGTTTACCAGAATGAGATGTGGGACTTGATTGATAATTTCTTCTCGACTTTCAACATTTCTTTTATTCTTAGAGAGGAAAACACTTTGGCCGATTCCTCAGCTGTCTCAGCTAGTCTGTTTAGGATCTCTCTGCCGCCTAAGATCAAATATGATGTTGAGATAAGATATAGGCCATCTTTCCCGGACAATATCAAGCATTGGAAGGTATTCGAGGACGATCTTCAAATCAAAAAAATTCTTCAGTCTATCGATGAATTTTCTACATTGCACATTGATTAGGATCCTGATCTCGAAAGTCACCCTCACCTTGAGATATTTTTAAATAAAATTGCTAATCACCATATTATTCATTTGCCTAGCAATCACATTCCGAAGGGACTAGTCCCTTTAGAAAGAATATTCGATGGGAATGATGTGGTAGTAAAGGGTAGGGTTTCAAATGGAGAAGTTGATACAGCGAAGTGCAACATCGACACACAGGAGGAGCCTAAGTTTGTCAAGTTGTCAAGCAGTTTGACCAAAGAACAGAGGCCGACTATATAGAGTTATTAAGAGAATTTGTTGATGTGTTTGCATGGACCTATGAAAACCTCAAGACATATGACACAACTGTCATTGAACACAAGATCCCACTGAAGGGAGAGGCTAAGCCATTTAGGCAGAAGCTAAGACAGATAAATCCCATGTTGTTGCCTGTCATGGAGAGAGAAGTGAATAAGTTGTTAGATGCCCAAATCACTGTCCCCTTGAGATATTCTGAGTGGGTAGCCAATTTGGTCCTGGTGAGGAAGAAAAGTGGAGAAATCAGGCTCTGTGTCGATTTCAGGAACCTAAACAGGATCTCAAAGAAAGACAACTATCCATTGCCCAACATGGAACACATATTACAAAGGGTAACTGGTGCATCTAGGATATCCATGATTGATGGTTTTTCTGGCTATAATCAGATATCAGTCATGCCCGAAGACAGAGAAAAAACAACCTTCACCACTCCTTGGGGCACATTCATGTATGCCAAAATGCCTTTTGGATTAATGAATGCAGGAGAAACATTTCAGTGAGCCATGGACATAGCCTTCATTGGGGAGAAAGATCAGTTTGTGGTGATTTATCTGGATGACATCATAGTCTTCTCCAAGTCTGATAAGGAGCACTACTGTCACTTGAGGAAAGTTTTTTTGAAATGCCAGAAGTTTGTCCTTTCCTTAAATCCCAAGAAATATTTGTTTGCTATGAAGGAGGGGAAGATGTTAGACCATATAGTATCAGCATAGGGAGTGAGAATTGATCCTAGCAGGGTAGAGACAATTCAGACCCTGTCACTTCCCAAGTCTAGAAAGGAAGTATAGGATTTTTTAGGGAAGATTAACTTTCTGAGGAGGTTCATTTCAAATTTTGCTGAGTTGGTGAAACACATCGCAACCATGCTCATAAAGGGAAACAAAGTAAAATGGACTATTGAACCCAGGGAATCTTTCGTCCAAATAAAAAGGGCATTGACTGAGGCACCTGTGTTGATCAGTCCTGATTATTCCAAGGATTTCCTAATTTTTTCTTTTGCTTCTTTTGATACAGTAGCAACGGTCTTATTGTAGAAAAATGAGGAAGGGAAAGAGCAACCCATTTCCTTCTTCAGTAAGGCATTAAGAGATGCAGAAATCAGGTATGCGATCATGGAGAAGCAGGCTTATGTCTTGGTGAAATCTCTCAAAGCTTTTAGAGTCTATGTCTTGCACTCGAGAGTGACTGCATACGTTCCTTCAGCCTCCGTGAAAGACATCCTTATATAGCCTGACATAGATGGGAGAAGAGGTAAATGGATTTCCAAGATCCCAGAGTTTGACCTGGAGATAAAGCTCACCAAGTTGGTAAAAGGGCAGGGTTTAGCCAAGTTGCTGGTTGAATCCAATTGCAAGGCCTTAGGGGTTAGCTTCATCAACGCTTGCTCAGCAAATCAACAAGCCGAGTCGCCCAACAAAAGCTCTCAGGGTGGCTTATCACTAGCAGAATGCACCTGGTACAGAGACATTTTGTACTTTCTGCAAGAGTTGAAGCCTCCTGATGGAATGGAAAAAAGCAAGGCAAGAGCTTTAAAGCTCAAGGCGGTCAGATATTGCCTTATTGACCAAGTATTGCACTGGAGAGATCCTCTAGGGGTGTTTCTGAGGTGTCTGAACCCATAGGAAGCCCAAAAAGTTATGTTTGATTTCCACAGCGGCCTTTGTGCAGGGCATCATTTTTTTAAGACCACAACCCACAAAATTCTCAGGGCTGGGTACTACTAGCCCACCTTATTCACTGATGTCTGCAGAGAAGTCAGAGCTTGCATCAAATGCCAAAGGTTCTCAGAAAAGAAGAAGCTCAAATCTCTGCCACTAAAGCTTGTAGTAGCTTCAGCACCCTTTCAACAGTGGGGTTTGGACTTCATTGGAGAAATGCATCCTCCTTCAAGTGGCCAGCACAGGTGGATCCTAACTGCAACACACTATTTCACCAAGTGGATAGAAGCTGCCCCCACCAAGAGTGTTTCGCACAAGGTAATTATCAACTTTGTGGAGGATATCATAGCCAGATTTGGCTATCCCAGCAGAATTGTCACTGATAATGCTGCTTCTTTCAAATTTGAGCCTTTGGTTAAGTTTTGTGAGCAGTTCGAGATTTCACTAATTCACTCCACTCCCTATTATCCTCAAGGAAATGGACTGGCAGAATTTTCCAATAAAAGTCTAATCAAACTCATTAAGAGATTATTGGAAGATAATAAGAGGGCCTGGGATTCAAAGCTCAAATTCGCTCTATGGGTCGATCAAGTGACAACAAAAAAGTCCCTGGGCACCTCACCTTTTCAACTTGTTTATGGGACGGAGGTTGTGTTTCCCACTCAGCTCGCTTTACCTGTAGCTAAATTCTTTCAAGATCATAAAGGACAGCCAGACCATATGGGCAGAAGAATTCATCAGGTGGTGGAAGTACAACAGATCAGGGAGCAGGTGATGGACATAGCTCACAGTCATCAACAGAAGATCAAGCAGGCTTTTGACAGGAAGGTCAGGAAGGAGGAATTCGAGCTGGGAGATTTGGTCCTTAAGTGGGATGCACCCAGGCAGGATAGGGGCAAACACGACAAGTTTGATGCCCTCTGGATCGGGCCCTTCAAAATCTTTGAAGTATTCTTAAATAACACGTACAGGTTGCAGGATTTGGAGGGTGAAGATGTCTTTAGCGGCCTAGTAAATGGGCATTTCCTGAAGAAATGTTTTGTTTGAGCCTTAGACGGCTCCTCTGTTTTTGTAAATATTGTTTTTATTGTTTTTTTGTTTATTTTCGGCTTAATAAATGACTCCATAGACCAACAGAAGGCAACTAGAGTTGCAGAAGTTCTTAGAGCATCGCAGGGATGACTCTATCCCCCATGGAGCCTAATGTTAGCGCCAATTCTTGCAAGGTGGTGTTTTCTCTCCGATTTCAGGCCCTTGGTGTAAATGAGTAGAAATGGGGTTTAAAAACCCATCGAATGTGTTTTATTCAAAGGCCGCAATCATGAGCACCGAGCGCAGCACACAGAAGAAGTCCATTTCGGGCTTAAAATCAAGCAAGCAGACATTTTGTTTTCAATGGCGAGGATCCACAGATAGAGTAGATCGACGGTCATCAGGTAAGCTTGAGTCGCAGAGTTGCACGAGGTCTAGCGCATGAGCTCATCTCTTATGGCCAAAATCACGAAATGATGAGCCATTTCGGCATTTCGGCTACTGGGACTTCAAAGGACACAGGGTCTCTCTCTTCCACTGCATTTCGAAACCCCGAAACGTGAAATGTGAAAAGCGCCAAGGAGCCGTTTTGGCATTTCGGCTACTGGGACTTCAAAGGACACGGGGTCTCTCTCTTCCACTGCATTTCGAATCCTCGAAACACGAAATACGAAAAGTGCCCAAGAGCCATTTCTACATTTCGGCTACCGGGACTTCAAAGGACACGGGCTCTCTCTCTTCCACCGCATCGAGAAACTCTGAAACACGAAATGTGAAAAGCGCTCAAGAGCCATTTCGACATTTCGGCTACCGGGATTTCAAAGGACAAAGGGTTGCTTTTCCACTACATTTCGAAACCCTGAAACGCGAAATGCGAAAAGCGTCCAGGAGCCATTTCGACATTTCGGCTACCGAGACTTCAAAAGTCACGGGGTCTCTCTTCATGTTTTCAGTCTCGGGCACCCTCCATGGAAGAAGCAGTTAATGAATATTGAGCAGGTGGTTGAGACCTCAACTCAACTCATAAATGGAGGGCGTGGAAAAGCCCTGGAGCAATCAGCCCGTGGTACTCTTGTATGCAAGTCCCCCTGCAAGAGCCATATTGAGTTAAGATGGCGTCTGACGAAGGAAGGTTTGACTGAGGAGCCTGCACACACTAATTTGGACTTTAATGTCTCAACTACCTTCCTGCCACGAAGGTGGCGAATTGCCCTGAGTATATATACTCAATTTTTGTATTTCTGTAAGCATGAATGGTAGAGCAGAGCTCTCGACTGTAATGTTTTAATGAAGCACTGGTTTTCCTGGCTATGTATTTGTATATGAAATTTCTTTGTTTAATGTAAGGCAACTCTCTTTTTCGTCTGGTTTCAATCTCAAACTGAAAGGGTTCATGATTTAATGATTCACATGAATCGTGGTGACTGTGTTATGATAAAGGATTTATTATAATTCTGTTACGTTTCTTTTAGTGTTCCTGCTTTGAATATAAGAAGTTCTTGTGTTCAAAGTTTTCTTCTACAGGCTGTTGGAACCCCGAAGCCCACAACAACCCTTCACTTTTTCTCACAGAAGTCTTCCTCCTACTCACCCTTATTACAACTTACTGCCCGAAATTGAACCAAGACCTCATCTGCCTATGCATGCTTGGCCTATTTTCTGAGTTAGAATGATATTGTTCTGAGTTTACTTCCGTTCATCACCCTTTATCAACAAATCGTGACATTCAAACTGATGGGCCTCAGGCTTACTCCTGCTGCAATCCAGGAGTGACTTCTGACGCCAACGGGACCACCCACAATTTCATAGATGCATCCTTAGTAGCCAGGAGGGGGTTATGGACCAAGGAGTTTGAGGGATTCCACGTAGCAATGGCAGATGGATACACGATGACATGTTTAGACATGATCCTAGACCTAGAAGTCAAACTAGGAAACTAGACCATGACATGCACTTTCTATGTAGTTGACCTGTCGGATTCTGATGCAGTATTGGGGGTATAATGGTTATATTCATTGGAGGAGATTGGGTTCAACTATTAGAGGTTGACCATGAGCTTCAGAGACGTCAGTGGATCGAGAGTGGTACTGAGAGGCATGTCTATAGGAGCACCACAAGTTATATCGACAAAATTGATGGAGAGGATCTTCCGTCACGGTGATGTGGCCTATGCAACAGAGTGTTTGATCACCACGCAAAAGGATTCAGAGGGCAGAGAGCAGTACCATCCATAGATCAGAGAGATTTTGAGTCAGTATGAGCCAGTGTTTTGGCCGATACCACCAGGGAGACCACCAGATAGAGGATTTGAGCACACGATCAATTTGGAGGCAGGAGCTACACCAGTGATCAACGCGCCCTATAGGCATCCCAAGAGATTCAAGGACGAGATTGAGAAAGAAATCAAAGAATTGCTTGCGATGGGGCACATCAGGCCCAACACGAGTCCTTTTGCCTCTTCAGTCGTTCTGGTATTGAAGAAGAATGGCACATTGCAGATGTGCATTGATTACAGAGCCCTCAACAAGAAAACGATCAAGAATAGGTACCCCATTCTGCGCATAGATGAGTTGATGGATGAATTTCATGGGACAATTTTCTTCACCAAGATTGATCTGCGATCCAAATATCATCAGATCAACATCAAGGAGTAGGATATAGAGAAGACCACATTCAGATGCCATTTCAGAAATTTTGAGTTCTTGGTCATGCCGTTTGGGTTGACCAATGCACCTGCCACTTTCTTGTCTTGCATGAACCACATCTTCAGAGGGTAGTTGAGGAAATACCTTTTAGTGTTCTTCGATAATATATTGATCTACAACAGGATGTGGGATGAGAATTTGGCACATTTGGAGGAGGTCTTGGGCATTATGCAGGCACAGTCATTATATGCCAAAGAATCCAAATGTGAATTTGGCATGAGAGAACTACTGTACTTGGGGCATATCATCAGTGAGCAGGGAGTACAGGTTCATCAAGAGAAGATCATGGCCATTCTGGATTGGTCAACACCCAAGAACCTCACAGAGTTGAAGGGATTCTTTGGGTTATGCAGTTACTACAGGTGGTTCGTCAAGGGCTTTTCACAGTTGGGAGCACCACTCACAGACTTGACCAAGAAGGGTGTCTTTCATTGGACAGAGGAGTCACAACAGACATTTGATAAAATGAAGGAGGTTATGAGCACATGCTCTATTCTAGCCCTTCCAGACTTCTCACCGTTGTTTGTCTTAGAGTGTGACGCATCAGGGGTGGGGATTGGAGCAGTTTTGATGCAGGGAGGCCATCCCATTGTGTTCGAGAGCAGGAAGTTCAACGAGTCAAAACAACTCTACTCTATTTACAACAAGGAAATGCTAGCAATCATGCATGCCTTAACTAAATTTAGGCAATATCTGGTGGGTAGCAGATTTGTAGTGAAGATTGATCACAACAGTCTCAAGTATTTCCTGGATCAGAAAGACCTCAGTGAGAGACAACATAAATGGGTCTCGAAGATCCAAGCCTTTGACTTTGACATTGAGTATGTCAAGGGAAAGAGGAACGTTGTAGCAGATGCCTTGTCCAAGAGGCCACCAGGGTGTTCGATGATGGACATTTGCACAGATTGGAAAGCACATTTGTTGGTGGAATACTCCAAAAAATAATTGCTTGTGAGGTGATGGATGGACAGGTGGTGGATGATAGGCACTGGGTTCTAGATGATGTCATTTTCTACAAGGATGTAATGTTCCCAATCCAATATGCCAGGAACATCACGTTTTGCATGAATTTTAAATTGTTTCTGGTTGTGGCATTTCATCCAACACTTTTCTTATTATGTTCCTTTAGGTTGTGCTAGGTTTATACTGATGATTTTTATATGGGTTTGCAGCAATAATCAATCATAAATATAACAATCGACATACCTCAACCCGATGCATGATGGATAGCACAAGTGATAACTCAAATATCTCAGATCTGATATTATTCATAAAGAGGAAGACCCTGATACAAGGGATCTGCAGATTTGATACAATATAACTAATAGATCATAACAAAATGAAGAGAAACCTCAATCAAATGTAGCGGAGAAGCTACAAGCCTCCAAAGGCCATCTGGATACAATGTCTGAATAATAAGATGAGATCTGGGCCGTGTGAAGTACCAAACCCCCAACTGGAAAGGTCATGCTCTGTTAGAAAACAGGATACCCTCAACAATTCGGCCCTGTAGCTAATGTCCTCCAAATGCTGCAACGAAGATGCCAAACTGTAGATCAGGGCAATACCAAACCCCTGGTGAAGTCTCAAAATGAATGGTGAGGTTTTGACCCACCAAATGTACACAACCCTAATCTGGCTTGCACCCTCCTGGATGAATGAAGACCAATACTTTGGCCTTTGTCCTAGAGGCCTCCAAATGCTCCATAAAACCACTTAAATGATAGATCGAGGTACGGTTACCTCATTGGTGAAGTCCCAAGTGAAATGGTGAAGATCTGAGCTGTCAAATGGGTGAAATCACTTTTTGAAGTGCGCCCCTCTCCTCCAAATCGTCCAATGCATCTAGCAAATCAAATGGCTCATAAAACTACTCCAAAATGAAGTAGATCTGATGGCCAAGACCCTGCAATGAAAACCCAGGTGCTAGAATTCCCAGAAGTCCTTCCAATCTCTTGGAACGAACTTCCCTCAATGAATGGTGTGCCCCTCTTGCTGGAAATCCCCAATGGTGCACCCTCTCTCTTCCTGTACCTGTAACTGGTGTATAACTCTCTTGCAACTAAGTAGATCTGAAGTAGAATGGTGTGGGTGGAGTATTGCATCCCCGAGACCAAGCTTGGAGCAAGATAGGTGGAATCTTTCACCACCGAATTGTCCTCTAGGGTTTGTTAAGTCAAAACCCTCAAAACCCCCAAGGCATGGGCTCACTAGCTAGAAGTCAGATATCAAAATTAATAATCAACATGAATGAGAGAATAGAGGCCCTTGCCTCTCCTTTATACTTCATGCTCACCTTGCCCCTCCAAAGTGACTTTTACTTTTTTAATTATTAATTTAATCACTTTAATAAATTACTAAGTTGCATGAAACGGGGAAATGTCTAGAAGTTTCTGAAATGGGTACGGCAGGAAACGCGACCTTTCGAAAATGGAAATGTAGGGGGAAACGCTCGGGGAAACATCGTGTGTGTATATATATATATATATATATATATAGTTTAAAAAAAACACGTTATCAAAAACACGTTATCTTGCAAGAAAAACATAATGACAGACATAAATGATATAAAAAATCCTAAATCCTAAACGAATAAAAAACATGTACGAATGGTTTATCTTTCTTAAAAATTGAGAAAACAACAAATTTGGTAAGTTTTGGGCGGCCCGTGGCCTGTTTAGACACTCGTACGGCCCACAAACAACCAAAACAATGCCGAAATGTCGTCCATACGGGCCAAAACTCGACCGAAATGCCATCGTTCGTACCGTACGACGTTTCGTACTAGTGAAACGTCGTACGGTACAATCGATGGGGTTTCGTACCCGTTTCGAAGTTTTGCCAAGTTTCCAGTACCGGGACAACACCTAGATGGAAGTTTCCTGCAACTTAGATTAATTAATTAACCTTTTTACCTCTGAAAATCACCTTATCTCTCCTTGTGGCTTCCTTGGTCACTGAAAGTCACTTCTCATAATCCTATCCTGTAGTGTTGTTCCTCCCGATTCCAATGAGCTATCACACTAAGAGGTTCCTCCAACTATTATTCCCAATATGACCTCCTTAGTGTATTTAATTAACCTATAGCCCAAAATAACTCAAAATCATGGAAATCATCGGAATGCAATGAAACCAAATCCCAGTGGTGCGGAATGGATCATAATGATGAAATGAGATGAGCGATGCAAGCCGGACCCCAAAATATCTCTCAATAGTCATTGTACTCGCTATAACCTCCATCTGGCTACTCTGGTCATCATAAAACTCTGTAATGTAATGATGTCCCAAAGTGGGGACATTACAAAGGACTGGATCTATTTGGTTCCAGAATCTACCTTGAAGGGGAGAATTCTGAAGATTTTTCATGATTCGCATACAACAAGACATCAGGGGTACTTCAAAACGTATAGGCAGATCAGGGAGAGATTCTCATGGAAGGGTGTCAAGGATGATGTATTGAAACACATCCGGGAGTGCACGACTTGTCAATAGAACAAGTCCAAGCAGACACACCCTACGGGGTTACTTCAACCAATACCCATTCTAGAGCAGAAATGGGAGAGCATTTCTATGGATTTCATTACAGGCCTTCCTTGGGTGCAGGGCAGGGACTGTGTATTTGTGGTGGTTGACAGGCTGACCAAATTTGTACATTTCTTTGCCATACCCACGAACTACAAATCCATACAGGTAGCATAGTTGTTTCTCAGAGAGGTATTCTAGTTGCATGGTTAGCAATAAAGATGGGCACTTCATCAATGCGTTTTGGCAGGAGCTTTTTCCGCTGACAGGCACAGAGCTAGCTACGTGTACTAGCTACCACCCACAAACAGATGGACAAACGAAGTTCGTCAACAAATGGGTGGAGGGGTATCTAAGGAACTATGTGGGAGGGAAACATTGCACATGGGTGAGATGGTTACACATGGGTGAGTATTGCTACAAAACGACTTACCATATGTCTATTAGGATGTCACCATTCAGGGCATTGTATGGATACGATGCACCCTCTTTTATGTAGACTTTGTTTGGGGGCAACAGGATCCCGGGGGCCAAAGACTAGGTGGAGGAGAGTCAGAGGATTCTGCAGGCAGCGAGGGAGAACTTGCAGATAACTCAGAACCAATAGAAGATCTATGTAGACAGGCAAAGAGTAGAGTGTAGTTTTGAGGTAGGGGATTTGGTTTTCCTGTGATTACGACCATACAGACAGTCCTTGAAGAGGAGCAGAGCAGAGAAGATGAAGCTGAAGTTTTATGGGTCATACAGACTCCAAAGTCATCAGGAGGGTAGGTGAGGTGGCATACGAGTTAGAGCTACCGGAGGGTAGCAAGATTCACAACGTCTTTCACATTTCTTTCCTTAAAAGGTAGTGGGACAACAGGTCAACATTTCAGAGGAGTTGCCACCCTTGGATGAGGAGGGCCAGTTGGAGCTAGTGCCAGAGGAGGTGCTCGAGCAAAGAGAGTGCAAGTTGAGGAGCAAGGTCATCAGGGAGTGCTTGGTTAGATGGAGGGGTCTTCTTGTGGAGGATGCCACATGGGAGGGAGAGCATATTTTGCAGCACCCAGGATTGATGTTGCTTGAGGACAAGCAATCTTGGGAAGGGAGGATTGTGATGTCTCGTTCCCAAGAGTAGGCCAGCAAGTAGTGACTTAGTAGTCTATGTGTTCCTGTAGATTATAGTCAGGCACAAATAGGGAACAAGAGGAGAAATAAGGGTGATTTGATGGCTAAATGATGAATTAAGCTAAAAAGCATAGGAAAAGTCACTTAAGCCCAAGTCAACGAAGAATTAGAATGAAAAGGTGCTAAAGGGGGACTTAATTAATTAATTACTCACCTTAGGAGGAAAAGCGCCTACTTAAGTGATGTCAATGGTGAATTAGATCGGGAAGTGTATAAAAGGAGGAATTCAACCTAATTCATAATTATGTTATGATTTGATGTTGAGATATTTGCAGAGGAGGAGGAAATCAACCCCCTTGTTGTTTTGTGGATTTCTGGAGGAAACCACCACCATTATTCGGTTTTGGTGTTGAGAGACACACCCTAGCCTATCGAAGATACCATCCAGGTATTTCACCGTGCATTACAGTGTCCAGTTCAGTGATTGCGCAACTCAACCAATGAGGGCGCAAGTGTTAGAGAGAAGGTTTGTGCGGTCGCTTGAGACATTTCAGATTTGGCCAATTCCTTTCGATCCATTAGATATCTAGCTAGGGCACACCTATTGAGCCCCACTTCTCGTCAGTTTTTGACGGTGGAATCTTTCAGAAAGAAGAAAGCAGTCATTTTGGGCGCAACTTTTGAGGAAGCACATTTGGGGGTCCAGGGAACATTCCAGGGAAGATCTGAGGAATCCCTTCCGACCCATTATAGAGGAGACCAAGACGATCATTTTGAGCTATACATCGTCAGATTTGGCCAATGGAATCACTAGGGTGCACTCATTGAGCCCAAGAGGTGCGCAAACCCCCAAGGGGTGACATCCTGAGCTTCAAAGGTCAGATCTTCATTCCAACAGTCATCAGGATCAGTCTAGAGGCCAGGGAACATATTTTGAGACAGTTTCCAGCTCATTCCGATGGGTATCTCCATAAGGGCAAGTTTTTTGGATTCTAGAGCAGTTATCGTGAGCTCCCAGACTATTTTTTGCCGATCTATCCGTGCATGCGCAGACTAGCACCCATTCTTCTGATCACGGGTATCTCTTATCAGTTGATTTGTATTCCAGTGACAATCCATGAGATCTAACTGACGATTATTATATATGCTTCCAGTTATTATTGTATTTCCTGCTTTTTCCACATTATATATATATATATATATATATATATATATATATATATATATCAGTGAGCTGTGTTGTCCTTATTTCACATGCATTGTCTTATACTGCTAAAACACATAATAAACTGGAACACACATGCGAAAATGACCAAGCATGCTCACACAGTAACTCAAACGCATTCAGAAACCCCCAGAGTATTAGATTCAGTGGAAAAAACCGTAGTTCAACAGTAGATATCCAGATCAGCTGGATCGGGGATATTTCAATAGATATGACTAAATATGGGTACATGTATCCCAATGCAATATCATAGATTCTAATGCAATGTCACAAAACTCGAGGCATGGTACACATTTCCCAATGTTACTTGGAGTGGCGAATCCGACTTCTTTGCAAGCCATTGGGTGATGCACACTTGTGATTTCTCTTAACACAACATAACAATAAAGGTTAGTTTTAATATTTTCCTAAATTTTACAAGTGGGGAACAACATTAACACTTATACATGTGACAAGTCCTAGAACAATGAGTATTGGCTAGCTTCCTAGGTAAAAGGTAGGCAATGCGGTGAATAACTATTGAAAGGGAAAGGGAAAAAAACTTCATGTGATGTCCCTCAAAGTCATTTAATATGATGCATAGTCTTGTGATTTTATTCAACTAACTTTCAAGAGATATGATTTTGTATAGGAGGCTTTAAGAGGGAGCTTTAGCATTGAGTTACCTATTCTTGGCTCTATTTGTAACTACCCCTTTTATCCTTTTTTCTTTATGTGTTCCTTTTATTGAGCAAGTCCCTTTTTCTTTTGATATTCATAGATAAGCATGGGACTAGGTGAATTGGACTTATAGCGAGGTGGCATTTCTCAAGCTTTAATATATTTGTCTTTTGACTTTATTGCTCTTCACCTCTTTCCTTTTTTTGGTTTTATTGAGTTGGGCTTTCTTAATTAGACCTTTCTGGTGACATTTGATAAGTCAAATATGATCAGGAGAAACTTTTATTTTATATATGGAATGGAGTGAAACGTGGAAAATGGAAAATGTTAAGTATGGTTAGCATGTGGAAAGCGCCATCTCAACCAGTTTCCTAGTAGTACAAACTGACCTAAGAAATGATGACACTTCTAAAGGAAAACTATGTTCCCCCAAGGTACGATGAGGAAAATAATAAAACTATGAATACTATGAAGTGTTATTGGGTCTCATTTCAATGTTTACCACTTCAATGAATAACTCAAAAATTGTAACACCACACCCAAATAAACCATCAATGCATGGAATATCATATATATCAAAATGAAAACCATAATGTACCATCCATAGTGCATCTGTCAATTGAAGTGTGAGGTTGGATAAAACCTGTTATCGCACAATCTATACTTTCCCAAAGTTTAAAGGCAAGTAGGCCTAGATTGACGTAACACAGAGGTAGTCCTATCACTGTCACCCCAATAGGATACCTCTTTTTATTTAGGAGGAAAAGAAACTCACTCCAAGGGAGACGTCCCAAGGCCTAGTTGGTTGATGAAGGGAGAAAAAGATACAGTGAAAACCCACCCCTCTCTCTAGGTCACTCAGCAAAAGAATTCCCTTTGGTGAAGTTGAAAGGGACAAGGGAAAATGAAAATGGGTTTGTACCTCCCCTTTACCAATGAAACATCAAACGTTAGTAGCAACAATTATAATCAATGACTACTTAAACAAATTATGTGCTTCCTGAACAAGTACTATACAATGAAAGTGAGATCACAGTAGCAACAATGTATCTTGAAAGGTGCAAGTTGTGATGACAAGGAAGAGATACAATAGTCTTGCAAACTTGATAATGGTTTGTCACTCACACTTTTCAAGATAAATACAAGTCAATGAATGACTTAAATGGTTGTCCAGACTCCAAACAACATTAATTTATGATGATGACAGCAATAAAACCACTTCAGAAAAGTACTATAATAGAGCAATAAGACACTACAATATCCAATGATTATGGTTTGCTTAGTACAAATGCCCAATGGTTTTATGGATGATTTTAAGGCTGTTAAGGGCTGCAACAATGGTTGTAACAGCAGTTATGACAGCGGTAACACCTTCAGAATTTGCACTCTAAAAAGGCAATTAAACATACACTTTAACACTTATTGATAGTACCTTGCCTTATACAAATTCTGAGATGACTTAGATGGTTAGTAGGCTAATATAAGCTGCAAAATGATAGTTGTAGCAGTGATTATGACAGCAACAAATTAGCTGTTAGTGTTTCTAGACTAGGTTAGCAAATTAGTAGAGTATAAAATGAAAGAGTTTGAGTATGAAGTGAAGGAATTTGAGTTGAGTCTTGTCAAGAGGTAGGAGAGGAGGATTAGTGCCTTCAAGGGGTAATGGAGTCAAGGTGGATGACTTCTTCTTAGGCTGCAAATCAATGATGATGATGCACAAAAGTCTAAGAGGGAAAAGGCCTAGGAGAAGTAGTAACTTAACTCCTCCTAGGCTTTGACCTCAAGAGAGAAGATGCTAGGGTGTAGGCAATTCTAGGCCTTAGCGCCTTGCTCTCCTTAGTCTTCTTATGGAGTAAAAACTTATGCAACAATAACTAAGTCCAAACCCTTAGAGTGCTAGCAATTTAGGACTCTATGGTTTCACTAGTTACTAGATCAATTAATGAAAAGCTTGGCAAATAAAAAGGAAGAAAGTAGTAATTTAAATTTCTTAATTCAAGCATTAAATATACCAATGTACCATGCAATTTCATAATCTTGTATGAGAAAATAAAACCATAAAATAAACCATTCAATAGATGAAAAAATGCAGCTTTCACTTACTTGCACCAAGAATAATCATGAGAATACCATGTAAGATCACTATTAAACTTCCAAAATTGATCCAATTTGCAAAATTCAGCCTTAAACAAGAGTGGCGCCTCACAATTTCAGCCAATAACCCTAATAGGGCGCAAATTTCAGACCTCTTGTCTCCAAGGACAAGTTGTTATGTAAAAATGAGAGTACTTTATGTTTATTTATACAAAATTTTGACCTTTAATTAATTTTCAGGTCAAAAACAAGGCCGACCTGGCCAATTTACAACAAAATTCAATTTTAACATAAATAAAATTAATTTGTATCTAGAAACACCTCCAAGGGTGGCGTCATGCTCCTCTAGGGTGACATTGAGCCCCATAAGTGAAATGTTGGGCTGAAAAATTTGGGCCCTTGGCCTCTAGAAG